>PVKH010029400.1:0-12668 GCA_004027955.1 Chaetophractus vellerosus | reverse complement strand
TCCAGTGACCCTGGCTCCACATAATTTTGCAATTTCTTCCATTGCATATATCACAAGTCTATAACAGGACACCAACAAGTCCATTCTAGTCCATAGTTCTTCCCCCAATCCCGAGGAGTCTGGGATGGTGATGTCCCCTCCACCACCAAGTGAGGGGGAGCTTATATCCCATGGATAAGATGGGAGAGTTGATCTGCCTGCAGCTGCAGGCTCTCTCCATTCCCCAGGATAGTTCTTGCCTTCCTAGGCTTCACAATTATCCCCTTTACTAGTTCTGACCTAAAGTCTGTAAAACCAGACAGGTCTGTCTTTGTTACATTAAAAGGCAAAACAACAAACAAGGAAAACTCTCGCTAACCTTGCTCCCTCGTAGCTACCCCCATCTTAGCACCCTTCTTCCCACACAGCCGCCGTTCCCAGTAAAGACAAAGCTTGCATAACATTGTTCCTGAGTATCGTGTTGTTCCTGGAATACATGTTTAATTGAGGAATTTCCAAGTACTTTCAGAGGCTTATTAATCCTTAAACCATCATTGTGGAAGGCACATATTTTCAGAGGTTCAGTGAAAGGACAAATGAAAATGGACAAATGTCCAGAGTGATGGAAACACAGCTGAATCCTGGAGAATATTTTGAAGCAGTTGATGGCATGCTTATGGCTTGAAGTCAGTTGCTTTTACTTGTAGGTACCTTTTATGAGACTGGATCTATTCAGGGGCTAAAATGGGCAGGGATGTGTGTGAATGTGTGTGTGTGTATAGGCGTGTGATAATTGTATGGGAATTTGGAGACAGTGGAAAAGTCAGATAGGAAAGATAAGGCAAAGATGCAAGAAAGATGGAATGCTGGGACAACCTACGGGAAACCTGGAGACTCTGGTGTAGGTGGAAGTATATTCCCAGATGACTTTTCATGGCAGCTCCATGACTATCCTGAGTGCAGGGTCAGAGTCTCTCCAAACAGAGGAGGCCCTGGACAAAATCTTCTAGGCCGAGTCACGTCACAGCTGAAACTGCCCAGGATAGCTCCCCTGATTCCCCATTTTGGCTGAACCAAACTGGCTTATATTATTTAAGGTAACACTAGCTAATGAAACAGTAACCCTCCAATCTCTGTGTCTTACTTAAAATAAATGTTTGTTTTATGTTAATATAATAAAGTTAAAAGCCCCTGGCTGGGCAGCTCTTCTCCAACCCTAGGTCCCTTCCGTCCTGAGGCTCAGCACCTCCTAGGCCTTCCTGCCTTACTGCATCGAGCTGTAGAACAAGAAAGAACACGGGATTCCCCCGTGGGCCAGGCTCATACCACTCCTGCTCGCCTTCAGTTCTCTGTACTTCAGTTACATGGCCCCACCTGACTGCAAAGAAGACTGGGTTAGGTGTGTGCCCAGAAGAAAGTGGAGAGGATTTGGTGAGCAACTGGCCAGCCTCTGGCATGTGGCCTCCTCTCACAGAAAGCTGAAAGATTTGTCGCCACTCTTGTGTTGGGAATTTCAGAGTTATAGGGCAAGGATATCTGTTGGTATCTTTACTAGGCTTTTACTAACTATTGGCTCATTTATAACTTTTTATGCTGTCCAGAAGCAAGAACTGTGCTAATATTCCTTTTCCAAGGGGTTAAAATGTTAGTATAGTACCAACACGGTAATATCATCATGTATCTTTATCCTGACTTAAGCAGGAGCTTTTAAAAGGAAAGGTGGAAGTGGCTTTCAAAAATCTGAGAAATCCCCTGAGCATAAATCCAACACACTCTGCTTTGTACGGTACTGCATAGGGGCGTACCGTAAAGTGCCTGCTCAAATGCTGGAGAGTTAAAAGTTGTTTCCCCGCTCTGTCCAGTAAGAGAGAGAGCAAGGGCAAAGGGATGTTTGCAGCTGATGTTTGAAATGAGATGAAGAACAGATGAGCCAACAGTTGTTCCAGTGACAAGCTGCAGAGTGAAAGGTTTCAGTGCCCACAGGGGTGAGATTGTACAGAAAGGCATCGAAGAGGCCTGAGGAAGGAACCGATGGAGCCTGAAGGGTGGACCTGCAAGACAGAGATGGCTTAGGCTCCAGGACTTAATCGGTAGCTGGGGTGGGCGTCTCCCTCCTGGCCTAACGGCTTAGGTGTGGGTCCCACACATGTCCCAGACATGGTCACACACATGTTTATGTGATGGTCCCACATGTGCTAAGAGTGGTTGTTTTCTATTCATCACAGGCCAAAATAGGATAAAGAATATTTATTTACCAGTATGATTTTTTTAGGTGATCCTTGAAAAACAAGAATCTGAACTCTATGAAAAATAATTGGGAAATCATGAAAATGACACAATTAGAGGTATTTGGGAATAGAGAACAAATGGATGAGACAAAATATACTTACAAAAAATTGCTGAATGTCATCTAGTCCCTGGAGATGCACTGATGAATAATGTATTATAATCTCATGCAGTTTATAGTTTAGTGAGGAAGTCGGATACGAATCAATAGTAGGACTGGGATTAATGAATTCCTTTCCTCGATCTGAGGGAGAAGTCCAGGGTGCTGTGAGAGAGTGCCCCTTGCAAGCTAGGCTAGGGAGGGCTGTTCGGAAAGTGGCCTCCCGAGTGGTGACAGTTGAGCCAAGCCCCAGGGAGGATGGGGAGTTGGTGAGGACCGCAGGACACACGAGGGGCCCACCAGCCAGACGGAAGGGGCTGTGATGGGGTGACGCTGGTGGAGATAAGGGACCGTGGGGCAGGGCTTGGCTGCAGCTCAGGTGAAGCTACTGAGGAGTGAAGTACGCCGAGGAGGAACTGCAGAAGCAGAGCTGGCAACAGTCGAGAAACCTTGGGTGGAGATTTCTATTTACTATAGGCATTTTCTAGGTAGAGTTTCTAGGTAGAGTTAGTTTTGTGTCATCTTTTACCACTACTCCTACCTCCACTCCTACCCCCACTCATTTAGTGAACGAGTTTTAATTTTTCAAAAAGGTGTCTTTGTGTTTACTATTAAAACAAACACGTACTCTTGAGAACTATTTGGGCAGAGCGTGACATGGTGGCCTCTCTTGCTGCTAAGCTAGTTGTCTGTGTGCCGCGAGCATCAAATGGGCACTATTTGTGAAGTTCTCCTTCTCCATGAGGAAATCCTGGTTTTATTGGATTCGCA
Organism: Chaetophractus vellerosus; assembly: GCA_004027955.1. Classification (NCBI taxonomy): domain Eukaryota; kingdom Metazoa; phylum Chordata; class Mammalia; order Cingulata; family Chlamyphoridae; genus Chaetophractus; species Chaetophractus vellerosus. The sequence goes on along the minus strand of PVKH010029400.1, from coordinate 9,532 downwards.
TTTACTGATTGGTTTGTCCCCGCTATGGAGGCTGTTTGTGTTGTCATTCTCACGCTGGTTGACCAGATTACCTGCTCCAAAGAGTAGACCTGCATTTTGAGCATGCTGGGTACCTCTGGAGTTCTGGGGCTGGATCCTGATTCGATTGCTCCTTTATGGAAGTGATTTAGGGTTGTGGAAAGTGGCTTTCTCATTCTTTCTTCTCCAGCCCAGGAAAGGTGTGAGTAAACAGATGTGTGACCAGGCCTTCCTGGCAGAGTGCTGTGGGAAACCTCTCCTTTCCTTGTGGAAGCTACATGTGCTGGTCTCATGTGCATCTCGTGTAATTCTGAAATGGTTGGCGCAAGACACTGTAGCTTTTATGCTCCGTCTGGAAGATGTGTAGCTTTACTTCGTGGGAAGGAGCAAAAGGATGGTGGGTGGATTTACCTGTTTGTAATTACAGAGTACATTTACTGAAACTCTGCTGTATTAATTCAATATAGTTGGTTTCCATAAAACCTAAGTGTCTTTAAAACTCTTGAGGTTTGCTGTGAAGCTTACAATGAGAGATGCATTCCCTTAAGGGAGCTTAAAAACTGTCCTTTTCAAAATTTGATCCCTTTCCCCCAAAAAACCATTTATCAAACAAATAAATTTTGGCATCTTTCTTCAGGAGCATTGGTGTTTTTCTTTTCCTTTAACTGGTGTAGCTTGCAAAGCCTAATTTCCATGAAGTTGTTTATAATATTTCGTTCCTACACCTCAAGTAGTGTGAGGTATCCATGGAAACGGTCTAGCCTGCATTCCACGTGCTGGACCGTCTTCCCACACAGGTCAAGGCTCAAGCAGTCCCAGATCCCAGCTCCACTGATGGCGCCTCAAACATCGGGCAGTTTTAGCAAGAAATTGGCTCCTAATTGATACATACAATTTCATATTTAATTAGCAGTTTGAGCCTTTCTACATTTTACTGACAGTTGTGAGATTCAAAACATCTGCCATTGTAATACATCTGTTGCACAGATGCACTAAAATGCAAGAGCTTTTGGCAAATAGCACTGACGGCTTAGCTGTTCAGCAAAAAGTTGGATAGACTAATATTGTCTTTGAAGATATGTTCTTTAAAATCATTAAGGGATGGTTTTTTTAACCAATGTTACGAATTTATTTTGAAATATAATTCACATACCATAAAATTAACCATTTTAAAGTGTATAATTCAGTGGTTTTCCGATTTCACAGATTTGCAACCAACAGCACTATTTAGTTTTAGAACATTTTCATCATCCTCAAAATCAACCCCTCCCCATTAGCAGTTACTCCTCACTGTCTCCACTCCCAGCCTCTGGCACCATTAATCTACTTTCTGTCTCTACGGCACTTTACATAAATGGAATCATACAATGTGTGGGCTTTTGTGATTGCCTTCTTTCACATAACAAAATGTTTTCAAGGTTCAACCATGTCGTAACATGTATCAGTACTTCATTCCTTTTTATGGCCAAATAATATTCCATTGTATGAATATTTGAAATTGTATTTACCCATTCATCAGTTGATGGGCATTTGGATTGTTTCCGCTTTGTGGTATTTTGAATAATGCTGCTCTGAACTTTCATATACAAGATTTTGTGTGGGCACATGCTTTTATTTCTGTGTGTATGCAGCTCGGACTGGAGTTGCTGGGTCATATGGTAACTCTATGTTTAACATTTTGAGGCACTGCCAGATTCTTTCAAAGTGGCTGCACCATTTTCCATTCCCAACAGCAATATACGAGAGTTCCAATTTCTCTCCATCCTCACCAAAACTTGTTATTGCCTTTTTTATTTTAGCTATCCCAGTGGCTGTGACGTGGTATAAAGGGGTGATTTTTTAAAAGGAGAGGAATTTAGTATTGTCTGTGCCACATAAATTAAATGTATCTCCCTTATTTGCTTTTCCATTACTCTTTGTTTGTAAGATACATACACCTCTCATCTTTATCAATATTGTCATTTTCCTTACTAACTTTAATGCAAGCCCTACACAGTGCATTTGACATCAGAACTTAAGATGGTGGTGAATTGGGGTATTATAGAGAACATGTAGGAATGAAAAAGTAAAAGCCTAGGGGGAGAACTGGTTTGATTATAGAATTAAATCCCCACATTTCCAGTGTAATTTTGTCGTATACTACCTGAAAAATGGGATAGTAGTGATACCCTGTACTGTGAATCCTAATTTGTGTTACAATATCAGATTAAAAGACATACTTTCTTTTTCATTCAATATACTATGTTTCATCAGTGCTAACATGCTATGAATTGTAAGGCATGCCATACCTTTCTGTATCACTAGAAAGAAAAAGCATGCTGTCAGTTAAACTATGACCCACCATTGTTACTAAAGCCATCTGTCATTCAGAGATGTTAGTATGTGGAAAAAAGCAGTATGTGCTAGAATCAATGAACTGTAATAGCTCTAATTGAAAACGAGGTGGGCCTGGTCACTTTGTTTGGAGGCAACTCAGTTTTCTGTAGTCACCAATATCAAGAGGAGAGAGCCAGAATTTTAATAGCCCAAAGACTTGATAAATACCTTTTGTAAATACACATTACTATTCAGGAACATAAAATTTTATATATATGTATATATATATTTACATGCACATATATATTAGTAATCTGGGGGAAATTATACAAGTACATGGAGGGAGGAAGGGCGAAAGAGAGCGAAAGGGATAAGAGGCACTGTCTTTAGGTCTTAACAATTTACCTGTTTTCTAATAGTTTGCGAATATTAGATTAGCAACCTGTGATTCACTGAAATTCTTTTTCCTCTCCTCCTCAATTTACTAATTCAAAACAGCTGGTTTACCTCAAATCAAATTTACTGATGATTTTAAGCTTGCTCTCAGCCTGTGAAAGGTTTGTCTTGTTTATTTCAGAAGCTCATGTCAGGGCTGATTCATTGGCCTGTGACAATCAGTGTTTGTCTTAGAAACACCCAGCCCCTCAGGCTCCCAAACAGCTAGGTCCCTGGCCTCAGAGGTGCTTCACATGGTATTAAAAGTCAAGTTTTATTTTATTGGTGTCCTGGATTCTAGTTACAACTCTAAAGAGAGAAAATAGCAAAATTGCTGCTGTGGCATATGCCACAAGGAAATTGAAAGGATTTTCAAAACTGTGTCCAAAAGACTCTGGTGAGCCTATTCAATGACTTACTGAAAAAGGCTCTTCCTGAAGAAGGCATTTGTGTTTCATGAGGGAAAGATGAGATAAAATAGAAACATCTTTAATTTGATCTTCTATTATCAGTTGACACACCCCAAAATAAAAAGAGAATGGTGACTTTGTATCTTTTTACAGTTACATATTCACGTAATAATAGGAATTAAGCTGCTGAGTCAAATCATTGCATGAAGTGTGGAATCAAGACGACGGTCTCCAGGTTTTTCAGTAAAACATGAAAACCCTATTTCATCACACATTGTAACAAAGGAAAGAACTTGGACTGCACTTTTGGTGTTCTCTGGCATCAAGACACATCTATAATCATAAATTAACATTTTACCTCTAAATCTTCCAGACTGAAAATAGGAGTTATTTATCTTTACTTTTCATAATTCCAACATTTTGCTTATTGGATTCCAACACAATTTCCTTCTTTCATTCATAGAGCCGTAGCAGATGAGTTTGTGTACTACAAATATTGAATATGCTATTAACATTGGATATATCTCAAATATTTGCCGAAGCTATAAGACGTGATATACAACATATACAGCAGTCCTGGTATGGATGGCACTTGGGGCCGAGTGTTACTGGTAAATGGAATGACCTCTCGCTCAGAATCATCAGCTCATCCAGCCATTTGACAGAGATTTAAAGTGCCTAATGCGCCAGGCTTTGTGCTGGGCATTGGGGTCAGTGTTCAGCCACTGACATAGTCCCCGTCCTCCCAGTGCTTATAATCTAGTACAAGGAGATAGAAGCCATGCAAAGACTCCTGCAAATAAAGAGGCGACTACGTGGTGAAGTGTGTGGTGTTATGACAAGACTTAGTGAGGACTGACTTGGTGAGGTTAAGGAGAATGGCTTTCAGGATGGTATGTTGAGTTGAGCTCTAAAGGCTGAGGAGGAGTTAACTAAGAGATGCTGGGAGTGCCGGTGGGACTGAAAGCGTGGCTGGAGGAAAGCACGGTCATCTGCTAATGTCTCAGCAGCCGGGGGCAGAATGAGCAGCAGGAGGAAGAGGCCAGGTGCCGAGAACAAGAGTGGTTCCGGTTTGCAGTTGTGGGACCCGAATCTCTACCTAAGCCCTGCTGTGGGTTTGGGCACAATGCAGTGGGAGGTAGAAAGCCACACAACATCATGTGCAGGAAGCAGTCATCATCAGCTTCAGCTTTTCTCCATTCCCAAATCCTAGTATTGGATTTATGTGAAAGAATATGTACACTCACGTTTTTAATTATGAAGAGTAATAATGTCGTAGAGACCTGTGACTCCCCCTTCTAGGAAGACGAAAGCGCTCCGGAGGCAACAGTAGCTCATTTAATTCCACACACCTGTGTCTTCCAGGATGCCTTTTCCTTCTCTCAACATTGTTTCTAAAATTCATCGAGGTTATTGTTTGCTGATGGAAGGCTTTGGTCCTCTCTTGTCTGCTGCTGTGTAATATTCTAAAGTGGGTTGTACCACCATTTGTTTATGCATTTTCCTGTCAGTGGACGTTTGGGTGGATTCCAGGTGCTTTGTGGGTCTGTCTGTGTGGCTGTGGCTGCCGGCGTCAGTGTAAATGTTCTAGGATGCGATCCCGTGTTTCCTGGGGTGGAGATGCTAGATGGGAGCATCTGTCGACGTGTTTTTCAAAGTGGTGGTAGCAGTTTGCATTCCCGCTGTCCACCCACAGCCTCCTCGGCACATGGCCTAAGACTCCTTAGCTTTTACCAGTGCAGTGGGTGTAAAGTGCTGTCTCGTTGTGGTCTTGATTTGTAGTTCCCTGATTGCTAATGAAGGTGGGCATCCTTCCAGTTTATTGGCCAGTTGTGATTCTCATAAGAAAATACCAGTTCCTTTCTCTGGGCCGCTTTTCTACTAGATGGTTGTTATTTTCCTGTTGACCTGTAAGCATTCTCTGTGTGTTCATGTGTTATGAATACAGCCCTTCATGTCACAGCCCTCTGAATGCTCAGTGGAGGGTGGACTAGAGGGCCAGCAAGGGGAAGGGGGAGACTGGTAAAGAAGCACAGCCTTTTCCAACGGATAGTCACTGCATCATAACTTCATAAATATACTGAATGATCGCTCTCATGTTTCTTATGTCAAAAATAAATATTAGTAGGAAAAATGGACCTTTTCTCACAGATCATGGAATATACTACTTTAAGAAAAGATAATCTGAACTGGCTTCTGAAGCATTCTTCGTACATGCACTAGGGTTGGTTGAAACTTTATCTATATGTAGGTATTATTTTTAATGAAACTGTGACATTAAACTGACATTAACTGATCAAATTAGCTTCATAATCATTTGCAAAATCAATGCCCTTTTTCATTTGCCTTCTTTTAAAAAATTATAGATGGTTGGAAACAGATATTTTTGTCAGCTGCTACCGCCACGGCTTTCTGAATGAACCTGGGCATTGGAATATCCTCTATAGGCTATCAGCTGTGCAAGTCTTCCCCAAAGTGAAGTTCATTTCCCTTAAATTAAACAAAATACCACAATAACTGTGTATTGAGCACTTATGGGCTAAGAAGATGAAGCTTGTCATACTTAATTTCTAATCCTTAAAATATCTGTTACATGGGTGTTATTATCCACCAGTGGGGAAACTGAATCTCAGGGCAGTTAAATAAATTTCTTGAGATGACTAAGCCAGTAAATGTCGGATCTCAGATCTGAAACAACTGCGTTGGTCCCTGGAACATGATTGCTTACACTGAAGTACACAGCCTCCCAGGGCAGGGAGCTTTCATAAATGGAGCTTATGGGTTGCTGAACTGCGTATAGATATTATTTAATTCTTAAGAGCACCCTTTGCAGTTGTGCTATGCAGAGATCCTTTTCACTCCAGACACCCCATAAATATTTTTCTTCTATCTGAGGAGCTTCTGAATTTATACTTCAGATAGTGAAATTTGGCTTCATATTTCTTTTCGTCAAATTATTTGCATTGATTGATAAGTAATGCAAGTGCCAGTTTTCCTCTTCCTCTACAGGACAACCTCTAGTGATACTAGGAAAAAGGCGGGGGTTTCTCTCTCCCTCCTCCCTCTCACATACATGCAGAGAAGGAGGGAGGGAGGGAGGGAGGGAGAGTTGGCCTCTCGGTAGTGCTGCTGGTACTTCGCTGTGTGTATTGTCTACTTCTCACCACCACACCGCCTTGCAAAGTTGTCTCAAGGTTATTAGTATGGTTGTGGAAATGCGGCAGGGCTGTTTCTCTGATGGCAGACCTTTAAGACAGCAAGCTAGATAGGGCTCCTCCGTTGCTCGGGAGGAAAGCCCCTCTCCGTTATTACTCTGATCAGGTCAGTTCCCTCATGTACGCCCGCCGCCTCCTCTCTCTGCCTCTTCCTCTCGTGTTTCCTGGGGCCTGCAGCAAGCGGGGCTCGCTGTGAGCTCTGCCCCTCGCCGCGCCATCCCTCAGCAGTACAGAGTCTTTGCTGGGGCTCTGAAGTCACCACTTGAAATTTACTCTTTCCTGGGGATAAAAAGGTGCGAGTGCACTCACTTGCACTGGCAGCATCGACTCCATTTTCCCAGTAAGAAATGGCTTTCTAGTACGTTTCTCTGCCATATACCCGGGTTTTACGGGCTTGACTTCAGTGGTTTTGCACCATTGCCATTCGAATGTGGTTTTATGAGGTGGCGATTTATGATGTGTCAGTCTCGTGGTTTGCTTCAGTAAGGAAATGGCGTTGACACTTTGTCTGCTCATCTTCTGCTGGCTTACTCTCCTCTCGATTCTTCATGTTCTGGAAATCAGGTGGCGGTTGCTTCATCAGAGATCTAAACAAGCAGAAGTGAAAACAGCCATTCTCAGGTAGTCTTAGTGAGGGCTTGCCCAAGCTCCCCGGCCCTGAATTGACGCAGACGCTGTATTTAAAGTGGTCGAGGTGGAAGAGTCCGTGGAAATTGGTGTCAGTCAACATGCTTCCTAAAGTGCGAGTGCTTTTGTCATATCCACAAGAAAACGAGGAGTTTCCTTTCCTCCTCACCATTCATGGGCACAAGTGTATCCCACAGCAAAGCACCCTTGGCAGCCCTGTTTGTCTTAGACTAGACTATTTGATGACCAAGAGTGAGTAGTGAAGTGGCTGCTCTCCAGCAGCATCACCAAATGTTTAAGTGTCATCGTTTACTGTTTAAACACATAAACTTCACACGTGGAGTTAATGGTCTGGAGAGGGTGGCTTGCCCTGAAAAACAATGCCATATGTTTCAATTCTACATATTTGAAAATTCTTTTAGGATACGTTGCAGTTATTTTTCACTCCCTCTTTCCTGGTTCTGACACATGGTAGAAATGTAATAAATAATTTTATAATGAGTAAAAAGGGAAGGAAGAAAGATAGAAGTTACCATTGTGATCTATGAATAATTGGTTTTAAAACTTCCTGCTTTTTTTTTAATAAGGCGCTTTACTAGAATTGTTGGGACAGCTACACGGTTTCCAAGAGTACAATGATTGTATCATTGTGTTGAAGAATATCTTGTGAATCTTTATAACAACTACTGTTGAAGTTTGTTTTGCTCCTCTTAGGAAAGATGGATAAAAACCTTGTGGGAAGGAATTGTTTTACAACCCTGGCACTCAGAGACCAAGACACTGAAACCATTAGACAGCTAGAGTGTAGGAGACTGGCCACATTTCCCCAAGGAGTTCCCTGAAGATGTTGAGGATTCCAACAGTAGACCGCATATAATTCCACTAGTATACGTGTGTTGCAATAATTTATTTGAAATTAGCAATGTCTCTTTTAACCCCTGGGAATTCAAATGAGGAAAAATATCTAATCAGACATGTTGTCGTTAAACCAAAAGGTTAGGGAAACGCCAATTATACTAATACCAAAGTTCAATGTTAAAATGAGAATTTGAGGAGACTGCAGTACCTGCAGTCACTTCCTTGCACATCTTCCCCAAGCTGGCTAATAGTTAATCATTACTGTGTGGGGACGTCCTAAGGTTAGCTTCTCTCATTGATAATTTTCATTACCTTCTCAAGTCCATGTTGAGGGCTTCGTTGTCTCGGATTCTGGTTTGGTGCTGTATTTTGATGCTGTCTTGAGCGTGTTGTCCACAATGTTACTGTGGCCGTTTCGTCAAGGGGAGGGGAGCAAACTTGGAGCAGTAGCTCAAAACCACATTCTTCCGCTCTTCACTCTGGCTGCTGTTAGCCCCTCCTCAAGACAGACTTGTACTTTTTTGAAAATCAGAGAAAATCTGTGATTTTCATGCTAGGACTAATAAATTTTATTATGTTTTCCATCCATGAAAAGCAATGATTGCAGAGCTTCCTAATTTCTCATGCATTGGAGTTGATGTACCAGAGAGTGGCCAAGGAAAAGAAATTCTCCCCAGGCATCCACAAACTGTCAGCATGACTTCCCGGGCCACAAAAGATGTCTTTTTATGGAGATATTTTGTTGTAATTTCAGAAGGCTGTTGTTAGTTATCTTGGCTACGTGTCTTTAGCACATCTGGGAAGTGTTCACAGGAAGACACTGGCTGAGAGCTGTGTCTGGGAGACTGGACTTGACTCTGATATTGAAAAGGCTACGAGGACTTTTCTTACTACTTGGCCTAACCCAACAAAGACACCTTCCATGGGAGCCTTGTCAGGAATTCATTTTGAATTTGAAGAACTGGTATGCAAATCGAAATTCTCAACAGTGGTGGAGTTCTTTTCAAAATGTGCTTTCAGTTCTTTCCCTGCAATTATAGCTCAGGGCAACTATTTACAACCCAGGCGAGAACCATTTCTGACAATGGTTCTACAGTTAGGAGTTTTTGTGGAACTGATTCCCATCCAGCTGTGACTACTGGTACCTCAGCACAGATAGTACAGACTGCGAGATGCCCCGAGACAAGATGGGACTCAGCTCTTGCCTGCTGTCCCCCAGGTTGTGCTTTAGTTTCCTTGGCTGCCAGAGCAAATGCCATGCAGCGGAATGGTTTAAACCATGCAAAGTTATTAGCTCATGTTATGGGGCTTAAGAGAAATTCCAAATCTAGGCATCATCGAGGTGGTGCTTTCTTCCTGAAGACTGGCCTTCTGGGGCTGTCTGCGGCGATCCTTGGTCCTGGGCTCCCTTGTCACATGGCACGGCACATGACCTCTTCCTCCTCTTCTGTCTGTTGGATTTCAGCTTCTTGCTTCCCACCTGTCTGGATCATTCTGCTTATAAAGGACATCAGCCTGGACCACACCTTAACAGAAGCAGCCTCATCAAAAGGTCCTACTTAGGGGCCGGCTGTAGCGCAATTGGGAGGGCGCCGGTTTACCACATGGGAGGCCCAGGGTTCGTTTCCCAGGGCCTCCTTGAGCGGGCAGACC
>PVKH010029399.1:0-12666 GCA_004027955.1 Chaetophractus vellerosus | reverse complement strand
TCTGCTCGTGGGTGATTTGCCTTGCCTGTGGCGGCTTTGCCCTGCCCATGGCGGCTTTTTGCCCTGCCCACGGTGGCTCTGCCCTGCCCATGGTGGCTTGCCCCCTCAAGGTGGTCTGCCCCGCTTGGAGAGGCCCCCGGGAACCGAACCCGGGGCCTCCCATGTGGTGTACCGGTGCCCTATCCACTGGGCTATAGCCAGCCCCTGAGCTCGGACATTTAGCTGAGGAGATTTCCAAAGTAAATGTGAAGAATGAGGCCTGGCTTCTCCTTGCATCTTATAGCAAAATGCAAGAGGAAAGAGATAAGATGGCAACTGATTTGTGGGACACAAAGAAACCAGAGACTGATTCGGAAATTTCAAGCTTCCAGAAATCAAGCCCCCAGACAATAGTGCCCTATTTGAGGAATTAACTAAACTTGGAACTTGTAAGTCAGGATTTAAAATGCAGTTATACAGGAAAGACTTGTGGAAAGTCTTGCTGTCTGATGGTTTGGACCCCTGTTTCCTGCATGCTAAACCAACAAGCTTTTTGTGAGATCTGTATGAATGATACCATGGCCAGTCTGGACTAAAAGAGACAGGTAGGGGAGATATTGAAGGACAAACAGCTTTAAGAGGAAAACTGTGGTAGCTCAGGTCTGGACTTAAGACATCTCCTCAGACCAAGAAAGAGATCTTACCTCCTTGTATGGAGAGGGTAAGTTTGCCCCAGCATTTTAAGTGGGTAAATGTTCCAGCCCATTGTTCAAGGAGTGTTTGGCTGCTCCAGGCTACAGAGAGGATGGACCACATTCCCCAGTGGTTGGGGAATGTTCTGAGGGGTTTGGCCTTGTATGCCAGAGATTAGGGAGAATGTTGCCGCCACCTCATTGTACTAAGGGGGTTGAGACTGCACCCCAGACATTAGGGAATGTGTGGCCATCACCCCAATGATCCTGGAGGGTGAGGTCTGGAGCTCAGTTACCACTCAGATGCTGGACTACTGGGCAAGCCTGAAAGGGTGGGGCCCCAGGAAACCCTGAGGAGAAGAAACCATCATTTTAAGGATGATTCTCAGACTTCAAAATCTAATGGAGTATGTCTTGCAGGTTTTTGGAACTGTTGGTGACCTATGATGCATGTTTCCCTCCCAAATTCTCCTTATGGTAATGCAAATGTTTATCCTATGTCTGTCCCTCTGTATATTGGAAGCAGATAACTTGTTTACAGCCAGAGGGGACTTTTGACCCAAGACAAACTATATTCTTATAACTGATTTTGATGTGATTTCGTACTTAACATTATTACTGAAATGATTTAAGGTTTTCTTGGAATATTGTATTGTCCTTTCAGGGTTCAGAGGGTGGAGTGTGGCAGTTTGAGATTATTTTATGAATCCCAAAAAGAGAAAGACTATGTTTGTAAACTAATCTATTTCTCTGGGTGTGATACCCTTTGATTGCATTAAATTCACTTGAGGGGCCTTTAATTAGATTACCTGTTAAGATTGCTTTCAGGGCAAGGTCCTTAACCTTTTTTGTTCCACAGACCCCTTTGCCAGACAGATAAAAACCATGGACCCCTTACTAAGTCCACACTGTACTGTGTATTATTTAATAAATATATCACCCCCACACCAACATGTCCCTACAAGAATAATGCTTTTTTGAATTTCAATTCAAACTCATGGACCTCTTGTTAAGAACCCCTGTTTTAGGGCTTTTTAATTCGACTTCCAGTAAGGCATGACTCAGGTTGAGTTCGCCCCCTCGCTGGGTCTGATATAAATGGGCACTCACACAGACAGACACCAAGAAGAGAGAGCTCTGTCATTTTTTATCCTGCCAGGTGACAGAAAGGAGAGGGCTCAAACAGCTGAGAACTGGGGGAGAGATGAGCCATTTATTTGCCAGATAGCTTACAGCTGAGACTGGGAAGAGACCAGAACAGCTAAGAATGATATAGGAAGCCTGGAAAGAGACAAGCCCTATGCCAGGAGAGAGAGGACCACAGCATCACTTAAGCATAAAGCCTCAAGAGGCTGGGCCCACAGAGCTCAAGAGGAAGAGGAAGCCCAGAGGGGAAGGAGAAACCTTAGAGACTGGTGGCCATCTTACTTCACCACGTGGCAACACAAGAGTAGCTGACTTTATTAAGAAAGCATCTCTGCTGATGCTTTGATTTGGCTGTAGAACTGTAAGCTTTTACCCCCAAATAAATTCCAGTATAAAAGCCAATAGATTTCTGGTACTTTGCACCAGCAGCCCTTTGGCTAACTATTACAGTGGCTCTTTAGTGCACACAAGTAATGCCACTTTTCCTGTACACTCTGATCAGATCAACAATATTGAACGTGAGAAAAGAAGTCCACAGTCTTCATCCCCAACATAGGGGGAAACCCTCCTCCCCATCCTCCAGATAATCACAAAATGCAGGTGCATATCTCAGCAATAACAAGACAACACGTCTCTACTTCCATTATTTCTCTATCCAGCAGTATATCCCACTATAAAGGAATAAAGAAAAAGTAATCATGGGGGCTTCCCATGAATTTGAATGGGCTATGGGATCTCAGCAAATGCTAGCCAGCCCCAGCAGTTGATTGCTGTCTGGATTGCAACAAATATTTCATCAGGTACAATTGATCGAACTGGCCTGATACGTTTTAGGCTGCTTTGCTGTCTGAAAGAAAGCCTCTTAATCTCAAGGCGGGAACCTGGATGAAATGGAAACAGAAACTAATTTGATGCTTCTGCTAAGAATGGCCACTGGGGATTTGTTGGAATTTGAGCTCCAAGTGTTATCACATTGGGGCTCTCCCGTGGCAGTATACAGAACTGTTGATGCAGAGATTATCATTCAATGTTATAGTTAATGCAGTGTGGCCAGTCGATCGGGGCACAATTACAAAAGATGATACAATTGGAGGAGGCCCGGTAATGATTCATAATGATAAAAAAAATTAAGAACCCTTGTCTGAAAAAATGCTGTATGGTAGAGTTTGACCAAATCCTTCAGAAGAATCCAAGTCTGTTTGGAGATATTATTTGCTCTCTCCAAAAACATCACTGGAGTGAGATTTATCAATAGATGAGGGATAGATAACAGATGATCAGATATATAGATAGAGAGATAATGGTGTGTGAACAGGATGTCAATTCTTGACTCTAACATGAGTTCTTTTTTAATCTGCTATACAGATGATTTGTATTTTGAGCATCCTTCAGGTAATGAAACCCTGAAATTTATGTTATTCAACATTGGCCCAAGCCTTACCTAATATTTTAAAGAAACAACCCAATGGAGATCTAGCTGTCCTAACCTCTAGTCCTCTATAATATTAGCTTTCTCAAATTCAATCTCTATTAAATAATTTCATGAGATATCTTAGGGTGGGTTCCCCCAGATGCAGATTATGGGACAAGAATTAGAGCAAAAGCAGTTTATTTAGGGGGCAATCCCAAGAAGGACCAATAGGGGAGTGGTGAAGTAAGCCAGGGAAGTTTGCCTTATTAAGCAAGTTACCACTGTGGGAAACTGAGGCTCAGTGCCACTGGGGAATTCTGGGATATGGTATAGAGCATGGCTCAGAGGTATCTCACATAAGGAGCAAAGAATAAAGTTATTATCTGCCAACAGCTATCAATCATTTATTGAGGGATGACTGGATGAACACTGACTCTCCAGCACTTCCAGTCTGCCCACACATGTGAGCAAGTGGGCTCAGAGCCAAGAAAGCCCTCAGACAGAGTTGCAGGGGCCTGAGGTTGGATGCCAGTTGGAACAGTATGCACAGAATGGTGAATGCTGGCTAGATAAGGTTAGCATAATAAAGTCCAGCTGCCTTCTTTTTCAGGAAACTCAGAATGAGATACTTGAAGTCCATCTTTTGATCTGATACAACGGTTGAAGTGGAATTTATCTCCCCTAACCCATCTAGTGCTCTCCTTTTGATTGTTCTTGTACTGCTTCTAAATAATTTTGTTTTAATTATTGTTATTTGTGTCCTGCTTGCTTTCAGAAATGGCTTGAGGCAATTTACAAATTTATATATTAAAACTCTACATTTCTTTTCTCCAATTCTATATCAGTGAGATCTTTACAGCTGCCAGATAGCCACCTGAGCAAAAAACTAAGTCATTGTACTACTCTGCCCCGTTAGTAGGAGCTGGGTTTCAGAGTTGAAAGATTTTCTGAGAATTCCAGCAAATGAATCAGATCCAAAGTCAACAAAATCCATTATTCTTATCTAGCTGATGGCGGGGGGATTAGGAGATGGTGGAGGGGTGTTAGTTTCAATTCTTAGCATACTCTTGGTATCCACCCAGTCTCACTCATCACCCAAATCAAGGAAATAATTTGTGACAGAAATTCTGTTCTGTTTGGAAAAGGCATTAACTTCTCACTGGGGTCTTTTTCATTGTGGAAAGCACAAGATCAACACCCAGGGACAACCACTGAATGGCCTCTCATCTCTGCCTCTGTTTTTCCTCTTTGACTTATATTTGAGTTTGGTGCCTCTGGACCCAACCAAATATATTTTACTCCCATGAAAGTCTTCATCAACCAGGAATAATGATATCAATTGGCGATGTAATCCATACTGAAAGCTCTTTTTATCCCTTTCCAGCCAATGGAATTCTAACCCCTGATGCTTCCCTGCCCCTGTGGGTGTGAATGAGACAGCATCCATGTGAAATTATGCTTGGATTGCACACACTGCTATTTATTCATCCAGTAGCAATTTGGAGGCTGAGGCTTACAATTAGCTATTTGATCTTAATCAGTATTGTCCTTGGCCCCTGGTACACTGTGTCTTTCAGATACAACTTTTCCAGTTTTTAGATGGCCTATTTAATTAGACAGTTGAAACTTCCTGTGCTTAAGAGACAGGTCCACTTTGAAAAATCTTCAGAAAGTCCTGGTCATTTTGTTTCTTGTCCAAAATCAACCTAGCATATCCCCATTTGGTAGAGTAGATAGGTAACTAATGTAACTAACTCTCCAGCTAATATATCTCCTTGATAATGGTCTTCATGGGGTTTCCCCAAATCTCAGAAGGTGTCTGAGTCAGATCCTGGGGCAGGAGGGAGGGTAATAATTCTCAATTACTGGGGAAACAATACAAGAAATGCTCACAGTGAAAATGGTTCAAACTGAGCAACTCTGTTCTGTTGAGCCTGGGGGATGAAAAGAATGACCTTGAGGCAGAGTCCTGAGCTACTGAATACGTCTGAGTCATAAGAGACCCTGTGCAGTGCCTGGTACATAAAAGCATTCAGTAACTGTCATCACCATTGTCTTAGTTTGCCATAGGGCTGTCGATGCAAAGTACCAGAAATAGGATGGCTTTTATAATGGGAAATTTATTTGGGTAAAAGCTTACAGTTTCAAGGCCATGAAATATCTAAATCAAGGCACCATCAGAGATGCTTTCTCACCAAAGCCAGCTACTGGTGATCCTAGCATCCTGCCACATGGCAAAGATGACCACTGATCTCTGTCTTCCCCTCCAGAATCTACCTTCTCTGCAGCTCAGCTGTGGGCAACCAGGCATAGGGCTTGTCTCTTTCCAGGTCTCCTCTCTGTCTCAGCTGCTCACTTTCTTCTTGAGTTCAGCTGTGAGCTATTAGGCATATGACTCATCTCTCCCTGGGTCTTGGGTCCTTGAGCTTCTTGGGGCTTCTCTGTTTTCCAGCAGTTCTCTCTCACACATGGCAGGATAATATAATTGGCAGCTTCCTTTCTCTCTGTGTCTCCATTTATATCCAGCTCCAGTTAGAGGGTGGAGACTCAACCTGAGTCATGCCTCACTGATGTAGTCCAATCAAAGCAATCTAATCAAATGATCTAAAGTGAATCTAATGCAATCAAAGGGAACCACACCCACAGGGATAGATTAAAGAATATAATTTTTGGGGGATTCACAAAATAACTTCAAACTGTCAAAAATATCATCACCATTACCAAGGCCTTACTAGAGGAAGTTGTAGTGAGGAACCATATGGCAAGTGACACACTCCTCCAAGCTAGAAAAGAGCTGAGATTGATATTGTTTTATGGTATTGCAATCTAAAAGGGAAAAAACACACCAAATGGTCCTGTCTCATTTCCCCACTGCCTGGTACCTAATGGACACTCAAAATGTTGGACCGAATGGATCTGTAAAGAGGCAATGTTAACGGTAGCTAGCCCATGGGGGTACGACAATGTAATAAGACAATGCCACATGAAACACAGAGCCTGGCCTAAAGTAAGAATTCAGAGCATAATTATTGTTATTTTTAGTACATGGATGCCAACAAGAATGCCTTGTGTTTTGCAAAAAGGAAGCTTTTATCTTCTGAAGCAGAGCAATGGACAGATAGGGAATGCCCCACCAAGGGAGGAGTCTTTAAGGAAGAAATGTGGGCTCTGTAGATTTTATTAAGGTGCTGGAGTCAGTCTTGGGGTCCATGATAGCAGGGATGTTTGTTTCCACCAGAAATGAATTGCTATGTTCTCACTATTCTACTCTTTGCATGCTCCTCTGGTTTCCCAAGTGGGCAGACAGCCCATCCCAGCTCTAATGGATTGCCTCTTAACCCAAAACCACAATAAAATCTGCCTCCTGCATTAAGTCCTGTCTCGGTGACCTCATCTGCCAAAGCAAAAGGCAAGAGGGCTTCTACAAGGAGCAGACAAGTGGGAGCAAAGCCGTCACAAAGCAATGGAGGGTCTGGCCCTTTCCACGCTGATGGCTGTTCCGTCCCCAAGCTCTGGAAAACAGTCAAGTTGGAAAACCGTTTATGTGGCCTCACCTGACCCATTATTTGGATGGAATGCTCTCATTAGAATAACTGATGACCAGCGAAATGTACTACTTGTGCTAGGACCATTCCCCAAGCATCTTACCCTGAATGAGACATGACAACACTTCGGTTAAGAGTCTACAGGACCATAGAGCTCAGCACAGTTAATAAGATGTCACTTGTTAGATAGATTCAGGCACACCTTTCAAGGAATGATTCAAATGAAAAAGAAACGTTTCTACTGAATTAAAAAATAATGACCTCTTAATGTCTCTCTGCAAAATATTTAAGTGATGCACTGAAATCCCAATCTCCTAAATGATCACTATGAGACTGATGTACCACCCACCACATGTTAAATGAGTAAATGTTGAAACCCCATGAAAAACAGGGAGGCTGATCAGCTAACAAGATGCTTCAGGTGACCTGTTCTGGAGTGCTCAAATCCAGTTCCTTCTCATATTACTCCACATTACCGTTTCCACAGCCCTTTCTCCAGGCTATACATGCAATGGAATCCTCAACCATCATTTTTTCAAATGAGGTAGACCCACATGGACCAACATGGAACAAAGGCTTCCCACTCATCCAGGAGTCCTTTATAGGATAATGGTTTTGACACTATCTCCCTGCCCTTTGGAAGCCAGATCTTTCTTGCCTGTATGCAGGCTCATTGGTAGCAATAGAGTCGGGCAATTATTCTGGAAGGTCAGTTCACAGAGGAAATTGAGAAAGTCTCAGAAGCATTTTCTTAAAACTCAGGAGTCTAAGAAAGGTTTGTCCAAATCATCTAATCCTTATCTGAAGAGTGCCCGGCTTTCTGCCAAACTTTTCAATGGCCATAACACAGGGTCCGAAATAGAAAATAAATGGTTCCTATTACTCAGCTCAGTGCCTTGTGTGGCTCATCTCATTCAATGCCCACAAACATCCTGAGAGGTATTTGGCATTAATTTTCTAGCCTTCATAAATGGGGAAACAGAAGCTCATCGGAGTTAAATGATTTGCTCAAGGTTACCTGGCTGGTAAATTGTAGGGTCAGAGTCTAACCAAGGACTTTTGGACCCTAGTGTGCCAGCTCTTTACTCTGGAGTAGACCACCTCACTTATAGTACACTGAGACTTCCAGGTGTTAAGGATAAGATAGGCCTCCAGATCTGTGAAAAAGCCACTAAAAAATTCCATTTTTAAAATATCTCGCTTAAGAGATCTTAGAACAATTTGCATTAACTCCACCGAGCCTGCAGCATATTATTTACCCACTGGAGGTCTCAGCACACGCTCAATGCCTCAGCATTAACATTTCCATGAAAACCCCATAGTTCTTAATTGCTTATGCTTGACAAGAAATGCGGGCTCCCCCTTTGAAGCTGAAGTATAAAGTGTGCCTCTCATCCTGGGCTTTTTTCTTATGAGCCCTTGGGACCGGCCAGTGGGAAACCTTCCGAGGCTCCAAATCCCAAACGAATCCAGATTCACCATTTTTCTTTAATTGGTGGAAGCCGTTTTGTTTGGTTCAAAGGCACGTCAGAGCTCGCAGGGTGAGCATTGTGCCCCAAGATGGAGCCTGTTTAATCTCCCTTCATTAGGATGCACCGGGACATCCTCAACTGGGCCAGAGGAACAAAGGCAACATGGAAATTGGAGCAGGGCAATGAATCTCTTGCTCTCCACTTTTTCAAAACAAGATTCGGACCATTTACTGGAGAACTTATTTTGTGGTTGTGTTCCATACAAAGCAACAGGAAACTTTAGAGGAGAAAAAGGGGCCCTAGTTGCTTACATGGTGGGCCAGAGAGGCTGGGGGTCAATGAGGTGCTGGCAGGAACTTAGGTTGGCCCCAAAGCTGAGGAGGGGCCCACTCCCCTTGTTTTGATCTCAGAGAAGGCCACCTGGGAGCAGGGGAAAGTTTTTCCTCCTTGGGAAACAACCTAGGGAAGGAGAGGCCTGGGGTTCACAGCACTTGAGGACTGCACCCTCGGGGGGCTCTCACGACCCTCCTGACAACTGGAACTATGCCAAGCCTGTCCTGAGTGTTTCACACACTTTACCTCACATCCCACAAAGTCTGAATGAGAAATCTCTCTCCCCTGACCAATGGGATTCCTTTGGAAATAAATCCATTTCCAAGCTGACAAGAATAGGCTCTAGTTTCTGCAAGACTGGTCCAAATTCTTATTTTGAGGACCAAAATTCATAATAACTCATCTTGTAAATTGGTAAAAACCTTTTAGTGGTGCTTTGGCAGTATCTTTCAAAAGTTTAACTATGTGTACCCTTTGAACTACCTTTTGACATCTAGGAATTTGTGTTACAAAAATACCTCTACATGTGACCAAAGAAATATATGTAAGGATAGTCATTACAGCCCTCTTCATAATAGTAAAAAAATGTAAACCTATCTAAAGTACATCTTAAGGGATGAGATGAATATATGATTGCATATTCATTCATACAATGGGATACTCTCATTTTTCCAAATGAGGCAGACCCACACGGACCAACGTGGAACAATATCCTTGACATCCATATTGAAACAAGTTGAAAATGTGTATATACACTTTCTTCCACTTCCATTTAAAACAGGGTTTCTCAACCTCAGAACTACTGACACTGGGTTCAATAATTCCTTGTTGTGGGGGGCTGTTTGTAGGATGGTTGGCAGCATCCCTGGCATCTAATCACTAGCTGCCAATGGCAGCCCCTTTCAACCAAAATTGACTCCAGACACTGCCAAAGGTCCCCTGGGGGACAAATTCACCTCCCGGCTGAGAACCACTGGTTTAAAATAATGACATAACTATAATTTGGATTTGCATGCCATAGAAGGAGTAGAAGGATACGCACCAAGTGGTTACCAGTGATACCAGGCAAAACTATGCTCTTTTTAAAATTTTATATACCTTTCTACTCTTTGATGATTTTTAAAGGTATACATTTCTTCTGTAATTAAGTAGAAAATGTATTCCTATTTCACTCCCACTCACAGACCCACAAATATGCAGAGAAAGTAAAGAGAACAGCTAGTATCCAGAGATAGTCAATCAGTACTCTCGCTGGAAAAGAGAGCAGGCACACCTTACCTGGGAAGGGAAGTCCGATAAGTGGACTCTCTAATAAGACCTGCCGGTAACCAGAGCTCATTAGTAGATCAATTGTCTGCAGTCTTACCGAGCCGCTCCGGGAGAACCGCGTCTGAGTCATTGTGACCCAAGTGGCAAATGTGAAATTCTGGCCTCTGGTTTTGAATGTCATTGACCAGTTTCTTGCAGCCCCTGCTTCACATCCTTCCTCTGCAAAAAGAGGCATCTACTTCTCCACCAAGACTTTATGAGGACAGGTCATTAAAGGAGCATCTACGAAGTCATTTCCCCTCATCAGATTTGGTGCTACATAAATAAAAGATGGAACTCTTATTGATATTTGCTTTGGTGCTTTTAGAGATATTTTAAAATAAGTGCTTAGCCCAATTTGGGCATTTCAGAGTTTGAGGAATCTCAGGTTGCCCACGTTTCTTCCTAATTTTGAAAAAAGTTCTCTCCTGGGATATTTTCTCAGTTCATTGATATACTCATGAGGAAAATATTAAGCAAATCTCTTTTCTCTTTTTCTTTGTTTTTCTAACTGAAAAGCTACTCTGGAAAAAAAATGGTTAAGGTTTGTTTAGAAATTATACAGTATGTTGCCAGTCAATTCTTGCAATGCTTCCCTGACTGAGTTATTTGGAACTTATGCCAAATTTCCTGGAAGGAAAAGCAAACTTGAATCTTACAGGAAAACAATAAAACATGTATCCCCTGCCCTCACCCCATAATGATGCCAATAAATGACATAGCGGTTATCCACAACCAACACCCTCACCCAGCTCCAACTACATGGTACCAAGGGAATTGTGGTTTTTGAAAAACATTTTGAAAACTGTCAAGAAACCATTCTTTTCCCACTTTGCTGGTGTTTTAAAAGTGATTTGAGACAGATTGTGACTTTATGAATAAGTTCATAATGGCTTAGTTTACATTCTTTTTCATTATGTTTATTTTTTTCTGGATAGAATGACAATGTGGAGATGGCTGAATATTTGGCTCACAAGCTATGTGTAAATAATTCAGTCACAATTTTGGGACCAATTACTCCCCCTCCCTCCCAGCTCCTTAAAGACATTTTGGCTTATTTGGTGATGTTTAACCACTCTCTAATTTCTCCTTTGCTTATCAAAGCCCCAATACTGTACAGTTCATCAGGAAATTAAGCCTTCCTTTTTTTGTTTCCCTCTCTGAATCTAAAGGGTAAACTTCAGGACTTGCCATTGCCAAGACTCTAAAATCATTCTATATATATATTCTTGAAAGAAAGAAAAAGCAAAATCTCTTTGCTCTGCCTTGCACACAACACAGTAGTCTCAAACAAGGTAGGAATCATGAAGCAGAACCTCTTCTACTCATCCGAAGCAGCTCACACGCAAGTGAGCTGTGCTAAGCCAAAGCAAGGGATGTTGTCAGGAGAACTCAAGGGAATAAACTCAAAGACCCACTATTGAAACCACCGTAACTGAGGGTTAGGAATTAACAAGTAATTATGATTTCTGAACCATTATATAGATGTCTTTTTGCTTTCTAGTATATTGTAAAAGTAAATACCTGAAGTTACTGAAACTTGCTGAACTAGAATCCAGATACCTTGATCTCCGATAATGATTGTAAAACTATATAACTTTTATCTTGTGATACCCACCCCCTATCCTGTTTTACAACTTAAAGTCTTATGATCATTAGACAGCCCCCTAATGTATATTAATGCAGGAATCTGAGCCAGCCCTACCCCAATTACTCCTAAGTCTAAACCTGCTAAACCTGGATACTACAAAACTATTAGAATCACTGCAGTTTGTGGATGCAGATTCTAGGCCTCCTTGTATGTGCTGGCAATAAACTCTTTCTCTCTTTGAAACCCTGATGTCTCAGGAATTGGTCATTAATGAAGTGCATTGGGCAACACCCGCTGTTGCTCGGTAGCACCATGGCTTCCATCTGCATTGTCAAAAACATTAGTGAAAATTTATTGAAAAATTCATGAACTATACGGAATGCAGAAGATCACAGGGTAGTGTTCTCCCAGATCCCTTTCACTGTTCCTGTGGGCCCCTTATCCCCTCCCCATTGCATGTTGTCTTACTCCGAATAGCCTGCAGCTGTTGAAGCAGGCTGGTTTAGGAAATGAGATGAATCTGGGACCCGGCACAAAAACATGGTCCTGAAACACATGGCCACGGAGACCCCTCTGAGGCTGCTGGAATAACCCCTGGAGAACCCCCATTTAGAATGGGATTTCATCTGGGATCAAGGAAGAGCCCAGGATATTCCCAAGGGGCCTTATCATTGCCTATCCTCTACCCCCAGAGGTGGGGGGATTGATGGGTGGGGTAACCAATCAAAACTACAAACAGCTGGGACTCCTCTCCCAAACATTAATAAGGGGATGGGTAATTAATAGTTTAAAAAGCAAGCACATTGTGAATATTCTCACTGTCCTGATTTTGTGATAATCAGGGTAGGTTAAACATTCCCTGTATTTAGAAACCATGTATGTGTCCCCAGACCTAGTTTTTCTCCCTAGGTCTGGTTTTTAGAATGCTGGTGATAAACTAAGCCTGATTTATTATATGACCATCCTGTATGGGAAAAACTGTAACTTTGGGTATCTTTGGTCAACCTTGGGAGATACAGCAGGGGGACGGATGTGGCTCGGGTGGTTGGGCGTCCATCTCCCATATGGAGGGACCTGGGTTCTACCCCCCGGGACCTCCCAGTAAAAAGGAAAAAAAAAGAAAAATATAGAAGGCATGTGGGCCACTAGGCCCCATGCGCGAGTGTGCCACCAGGAACCGCAAGTGGGT
>PVKH010029398.1:0-12666 GCA_004027955.1 Chaetophractus vellerosus | reverse complement strand
GTTATGCCACACTGATGAAGGATATATATGTGGGAGGTTGTGAGAGGTGTGGGAGGGTGGCATATGGGTACTCCTAAAATTTCTGTGTAACATTTATATAATCAATGTATCCTAAAAAAAAATATATATATATATAATAAAAATTTTAAAAAAATCAAAGTTGGATGAATATTATCAAGACTTTCTTGACAAATATGAACAACTTTGTTAATAGATTCTCTTGGCCTAGAGAAGTGCTTAAACTGTTCCTGTGTTTTCCTGTCTGCCCAAGAGGTAAAGTTTACTACTCTTACTGTGTTTCAGACAGCAAGGCTTAATGTGATTTCTACTCCAATAAATGCCTCTTAAAGGGAGATGTCAACAATAGCTTTCACAGTCGATGCCACAGAGAAAGGGAGAAATGGAGTAAGAGAGTGTTACTATTAAGCAAGTATAAAAAAGCAAACATTTCCCCTGTACATAGAGAAAAATAGCTCTTTTGGGAACCAGGAAGAATTTAAGATACATTGATCCAAAGGGAATGGTCCAAATCGTTTTTACAGCTTCCTCTGAGAAACAGACAATTAAAAGCTAAGGAGGGGAGTGGCTGTAACTCAGTGGTTGAGCACCTGCTTCCCAGGTATGAGGTCCTGGGTTCAATCCTTGGTACCTCCTGAAAAACAAAACAAAACAAATAAAGGAGTTGTGGATATTTTTATAAAAATGTTATCATAGTGATTTTTAAACAGAGTAATGAGGTAAAAATATAAAACTCTTAAAAAATAATGGTTTATAAGTAAAGCAAGGCATACATTTCAATTTGGAATAAAAGTGTGATTATTAAGGTATGAAACAAGAAATTTAACTCGACTTCATTTTACCTTTTTTTTTTCCTTTTCCTTTTCTGAGGAGTTGATCTTTATGAAATGAAATGTTCTCTCCAGGTTACATCCATCTTTCCTGCCTTCAACACTTGGAGTTTTACCAAATAGGATGCACTTGCTTACTTTCTTCTGCCCAATCCTCAGTACCTGGGTACATTTGCTTAGTTTTCAAGCTACCGCCAAGTTTTTAGATTGCTCTTAGTGCTCGGACCTATTGGAAGTAGAAGTTTCTTAAGGGCAATAAATAATATTAATAAAGCAAAACTCCATTTTCTTAAGCTATGTATATCATTTTCTACCCAAGTGTCTTCAAATAAACTGAGAAACCCCAGTTTGGAAGACACAAGCACGCCTCATGTTGCCAAAGAAAATAAGAAAGACCTGACAAACTACAGGATAAGCATTAGACAGACACATAGAATCAATGTGCTTTTTCTCATGCAAAGAAAAAAAAATTAGATGCAAACTTTACATTTAAAACTGCATTGTTCCCCTTTAATCTGGCCACCATCCGAGTGGTGATCTGGATGTTAGAGAAGAGATGAATGGGAGACATTGGCAGGGATTGAAGCTTGGGGATGAATGTGGAAATGTAGAATGGATGTTTCTTTTTTTTTTGGCTTTGAGTTGACTGTTGTTTCTGTCTGTTTTTTAGAACTGATCCGAGAGGACAGGGAAGTCAGTGTGGGCGGCTCTAAGGAGCCTCCCTCTCTACAGCTGCGGCTCAGAGGATTAGGGCGCTTCATCCACAAGGCAACATTGCACAAGTAGCCTTTGAACAAAAGTCATGGATACTATTAATGATATGGTAATCCTTAATCGAGCTACCTCCCAGTAGTGATTATACTGACATGGGAAGAATATCTAAGTCGTGGAGGCAGCCCACAACAACACTGTGTCATTGTTCACCCCAGGCTTGACCAGGACTAACTTTTACCAGCATCTCTAACGTCACCTTTCCCTCCGGAGCCTCCCCCCAACCCCTGGCCCCAGCTCCCACTCCCACCCCCAACACGGTGAAAAAGTGGCAAAGAAAACCTGATCCTAAATCTTTTTTTTAGATTTGTTTTTGCAAGTTCCCACACACATTTAGTGTCATCTCAAAATTCATGCTGTCAACTGTCCGTAGGAACCATTTCCATGTGAGAACAAGACCACACAAAGGTTAGTTCGGTAGGTCTCGGTGAAGATGTTTTAATTGTCTGGCAGTAGAATCTCCTATCATTTGACTTGCAAATACTGTCCTCTTGCTCTCAGAAATCAGGTTCAGAATTAGAGAATCTGTCGATAAATTTCCAAAATGTCCTTAGTTATAACACTGGGATATCAGTGGTTTCCCATTTGACATGACTCAAATACTATCCAGTGGGGAAAATCTTGTGGCTCATTATACTGTGGGATTTCCCTTAGGGTCAAACCTAATTTACTCATAGACAATTCCTCTTAAACACAGTGACTTTTATGAAGGATGAATATATTTAAGATTTTAATGTAATTATATGTGTGGGATACACGTTTACATGAACACTTTAAATGATTTTTGGAGGATGTACTAATGATGCTGATGAAACTATGTTCTAGCCACCATCCTGATCTAATTATTCCTTTTCCATGGATTATTAATATTTTGAAATGCTGTCATTTCTCTGCCATCCAAAACAAATCTAAACATTGTTAATAGCTAAAATAATTTTATGACACTCTCCCATATTCATGAGACCACAGAGATAACCTTTCTAAACCACATAGAGAGCCATGCTCAACACTCAACGAAATAGTTGGAAAAAATCTGAGTTTTTAAAGAAACATCTATGGGGAAGGTCACAGTTCCAAATCAGTTTTTCTTTGGTTTTTAAAAAAACGTTTCTTTTGGAGATGATATATATTTTTTTTGTATAGAACTGTCATATTTAATGGTTATAAGACACATATATTTTATCAATTATATGACTAGAAGAGATTATACACCTATACCCTTATTAATGGAAGTTTTCTATTCAATATAAAGCAGTAAGTAAAATAAAGGTTCATATTAAACACTGTGACAACTTATAAAATTTTTTAAACCATGAATCTCTTTAATGTGCTGATTTTCTATATAATCAAGTGGTTGTTTTTGAAGACTGGGTTTGGGGGGAAATGATGAGGGTAGAAACTTTCCCGTTTGATTTTACATATACTTCTATGTTATTTGGATGTTTATAAGAAACATCTAAAAAATCTCTGAGCCTCTTATCCTGTTTAAATGGTCTTATTTTGGGGAATGATTTATATGAAGTCACAGAAAACAACAGAATAAAAGTCTCGGAATTTTGGTGTATGTCAAATTGGCTAGACAAATAAATACATCGTGGCAAATAAAAGCATAGAAGTTCACCCTCATCTCATTACCCTTCCATTCCGGAAGGGAATCATAGCTGACCACCACCACACCTCAAGATTAGGTGTAATTTTCATTGCTTGGAAAGTGTAAAGAGAAATGCATTGGCCTTAGAGCTAAGAATGCCAGCTCTGTGTCTTAGCCAACTGAGCATTGGGAACCTCTCTAAGTCTGGTTTTAAATCTGTAAAAGGAGATAACAATACCTGCCCTTGGCACCTCACAGTCCTATACTTAAAGCAAATTATCATTATTAAAATAAAAGTGTAAAGCCAGAAGTGACAGTGGACCTTCAAGCTGCAGACATTTTTTTCTTCTGGGTTCAGCGCCTGAAGTTCAAAGATACACACCTATTTGCTAAAAGAAAGTAATAAAAATACTTTAAATTGATATTTAATCTCAATTACTTATTTATTTATAATACTCCTGCTTTATTGTATAATCTGCAAACACTGGGTAAAATGATTCATAATTACTTTTGCTAAATTTGTTAGTTAACCTAAACTTAGGAAGAAATTTTAAGTTTTCTATCACATTTTAAAAAAAGATTTATTTATTTATTTCCCCCCCCCCCCACTGTTTTGCATGCTGCTATCTGTGTGTTCTTCTGTGTCTGCTTGTCTTCTCTTTAGGCAGCACTGGGAACTGATCCTGGGACCTTATGGGGTGGGAGAGAGGAGCTCAATCTCTTGTGCCACCTCAGCTCCCTGGTCTGCTGCATCTCTTATTGTCTCTCCTCTCTGTCTCTTTTTGTTGTGTCATCTTGCTGCACCAGCTCTCCGCATGGGCCAGCTCGCCACGCGGGCCAACTTGCCTTTCACCAGGAGGCCCCAGGGATCGAACCCTGGACCTCCTATATGGTTCACGGGGGCCCAATTGCTTGAGCCACATCTGTTTCCCTTCTATCATATTTTACAGAGAGAAAAACAAAGGAACAGAGACATTAAGGAACTGATTTACTTGGGGTCAGGCAATGACTGAAACAATTCCTTTGCCTCCATTATACTGCCTACTGTAATAAAACGGATTTGCTCTAATTCAGTACTGTCCAAAAGAAATGCATTGCAAATACGTAATTTTAAAATTTTCTAATAGCCACATTTTAAAAGGCTAAAAAAGGTGAAATCAATCTTAATATATTTTATGGAACCCAGTATATACAAAATGTTATAATTTTAATATATAAGCATATAAATATCACTAACATATAAATAAATAGTCTACATTCTATTTTTAAAAATACTATCTCTTCAAAATCTGGTATTTTACACGTATAAAACATTTCAGTTCGGACTTAATAAGTTGCCAGAAAACATGAATTGCATGGAATCTCTGAACCTTTTGTTTCAAACCACCTTTTGAGTGGTCAGTGGCCACATGTGGTTAGTGGCTACCTTACTGGTTACCGCAGATGTAACTGCACGTAATTTACTGTCCAGAGAGGTAGCGTTAGGTACGTGGGTTCTGGAGTCAGCCAGTGTGGGTTTGCATCCTGGCTCCACCACTTGCTAGCCAGGTGACAAAGGGCAAGTTATTTTCTGTGTCCCAGGTTTCTCATGTGTAAAATGGGGATATTCATAGTACTTAAGTGACAGTACTTAAGAATGAAATGAGTTAATATTTAGTGCCTGACAAGTAGTAAGCATTCATTAAATGTTAGCTATTGTTATGATTGCTATTGTCAGAGAAAACATAGGAACTAATCTGTATTTGTACCTTTTCCCCACAACAAAGTTAGTAAGAATGCCAAGACATTAGATGTGGAACAGAGTTTTTCATCTCTGGCTTCCAAAAAGAAATGCCTGTCTCATAATCAGCCAAGGTTCTGGGTGATGGACAACTTGGCAATTGCAAAGATCTCCCAAGGAATCCAAGGAGGCTTTCATAAAATCTGGGCCGTCCCACTTCCAAAGAGCTCTTCGGCTGGTCCTTAATGCCATACCTAAATTTTGGAAGGAGGATCCTGCCCTTGGAGGTGGTATTCTTGGCGGGATAACTGCCATAGGTTTTTAAAAGACTAGGCGGTTTCTTTCCAAATGTTACAATATGATCAAAACATATTAATTTTTAATCCGTTTTTAGATGTTTGACTATTTCTGTATGTCCTTCAAAACTGGTGCACTAAATTTGGGGCATACAAAGAAAATCTAAATAATCTAAAGTGATATTGATTTTTTATTTTTATTACTCCCAAGACAGTTAACTGTTCTATGTGGTGTTTTCTGCAATTCTTTACTTTTTAAAAAATAATTTTTCTTATTTTTTAAAAGATACTTAGATTACATAAATGTTACACAAAAAATATAGGGATTGCCCCACTCCACACACCTCCCCCCCCCCCAGAAACATCCTTCATTAGTGTGGCACATTTATTGCAATTGATAAACGCATCCTGGGGCTTTGCCACTGAGCATGGACCATAGTTCACATTGTAGTCTACACTCTTTCCCACACAGTTCTGCATGTTATGTGATGATATAAAATGGTCTTTTGAAATTATTGACAGTTATGCTCCTTCCCCCTAACCTACACATATAAAGATAAAAATTAAGTTCTACAAAACATAATTTGGGAATGCTACCTTAGTTAGATAAGTTAATCAGCTTAGATGCGGATTTTGTGACAAAATTAGCAAAGAATTTCTCTAAAGAAACATCTGTGTTCCCAATTCAGGAATGCTTGGCTAATTCTAAACACAGAAAATACTCAATAAATGCCTATTATACTGATTTTGATCTGATTATTCTAAAATTAGTCTCACTATTCTAATTTTATGTTTTTTTAATGCTTCACATTTGCTAAGAAAACATGTTTCTACTACAGCACCGTTTAAGTAGATTAAATGACCTCTTCAAATCTCCATTAATGTTTATAAGAATGTAAAAGCTTCAACAGAACTTTAGATCCTAGAAAGGACTGTGATCATCTTCTGACACAAACTTTTCATTTTACAGATGAGAAAACCAGAGCCAGGAGATAGTAAAGACTTGACCAAGGTCATCCAGTTATTAAATGAAAGTCAAAACTGCAACTCCTCTCACCTAAGTCCATTGATTACACTAAAACACAGTTCAGGGCCCTTTATACCATGATACTAAGCAAGAAATGTTATCACCCTGTCTGGCAAATGAGGTGGATAATCAGTAATCAATGAGTGAATTTAAGCAGAATTTAGAAAAATGGTCTTTACATGTATTAAAGCTCTTAGAACAGAGTTTGGAACATGATAAATACTTGTCAAAAGGAACTATTTTTCTTGTTGTTGTTATGTAATTGGGAAATGCAATGTGGAAGGCCTGCAGGCTTTTAAATCGGATAGTCCTGGGGCCGAATGGCTGTGTCCACTCACTGGCTCATGTACATGTAACCTGGACAAATCACTTAATCGCTCCTTATGTCAGTTTTCTCACTTGCAAAATGAAGGAACAATGAGATAAGATATGTCAGATACCAGATAAGTAGAGGTATTTGTTAATATTCTCAGAGAAATATGTCTGTTATTTGATATCTTTTCAAGTAAAATTATAAAGAATTAAAATAGCTAATTCCTTTTTGTCATTAACAGGTACCCACCTAAAATTAAAGGTAATAGGCCAGGCTCACATCAACTTTATCTTTAGTACTCCCTTCACCTCCCTCTTTCTCCACCCTGCACCTTCCCACTGACATGGACACCTCAATTTAAGTGCCCTATGGGTGTTCAGAAAAACCCCTCTGCAGCACCCTGCTTCTGCCTCTTTTTCCCTACAAGCCCCTTATTTGTTAAAAAAACAAACAAACCAAAAACTTCCTCTCCTTCACTTCATTCTCCCAGGCACCTGATCTTGACTTCCTAAGGTAAAGACTACTTAGCTGATTAACTTATCTAACTAAGGTAGCATTCCCAAATTATGTTTTGTAGAACACTAGCCTCTAAGGTTCTCCAGGAAAGAAGGCCAAATAAGTTTGGGAAAGGCTATAGATTAATTACCACTGTAGCAGATGCCCACCTTTAGATAAGGCCTACTGGTACCTCCTCAGCACCCCTGGCTCCCTTTAACACTGATGAATTCTACTGCAACCACCTATGACTTGGTCTGAGGGCATTACTTTGACTGGGAGAATGCTCTGCCAGCCTCTATGCCAGGCCAGGTATGCTGCCAAGATTAGCCCTCAACCAGTGATAAGTGGAAATTGATGGATATGTCTCTCTAGCTTCCTTTCCCTCAGCTGGCACAGCTCTGAGGTGGGTTCTATACAGTTTCCCAAGGTCCCTGGAAGGACAGACTCCCCAATGCCCATGTGAACAGCTTGCTCATCAATGCATTCTCTACTGGCTTTCTTCCCATCTGTCTCAATTCCCCACTCACCTTACCTGTATTTCTTGGGATTATCTGTGATATAAACTACTTGTCTTAGTGTCTGTTTCTTCTTTCTTGGAAATTCATAAAATAAACTAGCAATATTAAAAGCTATGAGAAGTATTTCAGGAAAGGAATTCATTTAACTTTATTTCACCACTGTCTCCCACACTTATTTGGCCAGGAGAACCTTTTTTAAGAGTGAGAACTTTTACCATCTTCAATTTCAAGCTCTATGTAAGTATGATGAAAAATAATTTTGGAGGGGTGTGTCTTGTCATGTCCTTCAAATCAAACCAGGTTGGTAACTGTCTATCAAGACCTAAAAAAGTAGGTTTCATGGCCCAATAGCATAGATATGAGATTTGAAGGATAGTCTAGGAGAGATATGGGATAAAGATAGATATTTCCTGAAATTGCTCTGGAGAAGAGATGTATCTTTAGGAAGAAGGATGTACCTTACAGTGGCCTCAGCCAAAAGCATCAGATTCCTGAGATTTCAACCTGTCTTAAGGTACTTGAGGAATAAATGGCCAATATTGAACAGAATTTTAAAAGCTTAAGCCTTGAGCTACTCTGAGAAATCCATAAAAATATTTAAAAAAAGAGAAAAACTTGGGTTCCATGATAGATAACTATAGATTGGGAACATTTTAAAAAGCTTTCTTGCTCTTCTTTCAACATGGCCATTGGCAACAGCCATATACTCTTCTGTTCATGCTGGACACCCTTGGAAGGAAGTAAAAAGTCTTGTAGATGGATGGTACTTGGGAGGTAAGTGCGTGTGTGTGTGGGGGGAGTGGAGGTGGGGTAAAAGGTCAGTGTGTGTGTGAGTGTGCTTAGTGCAATTTCGGAAAATTCATCACCAGGACCTGACGATTTTCTTCCCAACTCTGCAAATACACCTTACACGCCTCTCCTGTTGTCATCTCAGCCACACATGTCCACTTTTCAGGTGTGGAGATATTAAATATTTCTAAATGCATTGTCATGGATCAACATTTAAAGATTCTACTTTTTAAACACTGCTATTTTGAAAATCTTTGTCACTTATAACTTAAAATATTAATAAATGAAATACAGAGCAATACAGAGAAATTTTAAATAATCCTAGTACATTTGGGGCTCCACTCTATTTGTTAAAAAAAACAGGGACAGGAAAACTACTAAGCAATGAGAAAAATGTGAAAAAGAAATATCGGGAATCAAACATAGCCATGAATTGGGGGTATCTGACATTTCCATCTTCATCAAGGGGGATTCTGTCAAGTAGCGACTCAAACTCTTCATCAGTAATCTCCACACCAAACCTGAAACAAACAGCAGTTAGCATCAGTCACCCCCCAAGTTCACATTTGGGTCACCCATACCCACAATACACTAAGCATATGGCTGCCATTAACTCTTTGTTACTGCTGCAGTCCTCAAGATCAAGAGCACCACGTGAATATCAGAGGTTAATCAGGGTTTTGATGGCTTCAGCTTTCTCAAAGAAAGAGATTCTACCACAGAATCCCAGCATTGGTGGTGCACAGAAATAGAAATACCGGCATGTTGAATTGTGTGTGATTGTCTTTTAGAAAAAGTTATTCATTACACTAAAACACTGGTATTGCTTAAACAAGTTAACTCTGAAAGGCCTTTCAACTGGACTGCTTAGCATGAAAGAAAAGGTAGAGAAAAAAGTGCCTTTCGAAAAACAGCTTCCTAATGCTCTCGCAAAGCATTTCATAATGGCTTTAAAGACATTTTGCATACAAATATTTAAAAAGTGGCAGTGTTTATTCATCAGCAAGAAAGTGTTTTCATCTCTCAAGAACAATCAAAACATAATCCTCGAATTACTGGCATAAATAAGAATGACTTAAGCAATAATAATGAACAAGGCATTCATTCATCATTTTGCAAAGCTGATAAGACCCAGCTGACTTTTGGAAAACAGAAGAATATATTTTCTTTTGGTAATGCAATGAAAGAATAACATGAAAAAGTTTTTTTTTCCATTTTCATTATTACTTACTTGATAATTATAAAACAAAACATATATACCACCAATAACACAACAACAAACAAAAATAACTTTTTTCATAGGCGGCAAAGAATTAAGTTATCACATATTTGTATTTCAGAATTACTTGAATTTAAATAGAGTCTTAGGGACTTTGCAATTGGGTGTCCTTTTTTCACTTGCATAAAATTAGAAAAAAAAAGGGTAGAATCGATTATTCAATGAGACACCAAAATGGTGCTTATCTTATTTCCTTTTATTATCTTTTCTTTATCATTTCTTAGCAATGAAGTTACCAGTAGTAATGGCTAAATAGTTGGCATTTTGCCTGAGAGATGAAAGTGAATTCTTAAGTTTTCTTTGGATTTAAACTCTTAAACTCAGTATTTAAAAAAGAAAACAAACAGATTTTCACAGGTGTAGTGGAAAAAAATACTAGACCATAAGTCACGAGACCTGAATCTGGTTTATAAATTACATCATACATCCATGTAATTATGGGGAAAAAAATCACTGAAATTTCATATTTGTTTTCTAAACTCTGAAACGATCTATTCTCTGTATCTTTCTGGGTGGTATAGAATAGAGAGATATAATAGTGAAAATAAAAGTGCCCTGAAAAGTTGGAATTATTATATAAATATTTTATATTATATATTAATAGTATTGCTATAAAGAACAGATAAAAATAAGATATTCTCAAAATACATTAGAGATAACACATTACAACATGGATGAACATTGAAAGCATTATGCCAAGTGAAATAAGCCAGGCACAAAAGGGTAAATATTATGATTCCACTTATATGAAATATCTAGAATAGGCACGTTCATAGAGATAGAAAGTTGATTTGAGGTTACCAGGAGGCTGGGGGGACCTATCTTAATATTAAAGTTCATAATCTGCTCATTTAAGTAAGGGCAATTATCTCAGATAATCTAGGTGGGCCTGATTCAATTGGTTGAAAGACCTTAAAAGCAGAGCTGGTAAAAGAAATTCTACCCCGCGAGCGGGTGAGCCGCCAGGCCGCGTGAGCCACACAGCAAGATGACGACGTAACAGGAGAGTGACACAAGGGAGAGCCAAGATGAGACGCACCGAAAAACCAGGAACTAAGGTGGCACAGCAGGTGGGACACCTATCTCACACATTAGAGGTTCTGAGGGTCGAATCCCAGTGAAGACAGGAAGAGAGGGATGAGAAGAGGGGGCAGGAAATGGACACAGAGAGTTGCCCAGCGGATGGACACAAAAACAGCAAAAATGTGTGTGTGTGTAAAAATGGATAAAAGTAAACAGATAAATAAATCCTTAAAAAAGTGTATAGGGGAGGAAGATAAGGACTATAGTTAGTAGTAATACTTTGACGATGCTCTTTCATGATTTGTTAACAAATGTTTCACAACAATGCTGGGTGTTTCGGTGGGGGATGATGTGTGGGAGCCCTGTAGGATGTTATGCATGTTGTTTTGTAAGTTCATGATGTTTACTGAACATTTATAGCTTATGTATGTTCATGTATGAATGATATACTCCAATAAATTGTTAAAAAATAAAATAAACAAAATTAATTTAAAAAAAAAAAAGAAATTCTACCTGTGGACAGCAGCTTCAGCCTATGCCTGAGAGCTCTAGGCTCCCCTTCTTGATGGCCTGCCCTACAGATTCCACACATTCCTGGTCAGCCTCCACCATTGCAAAAGCCAATTCCTTTCAATAATCTCTTAATATATATATATATATTCTATTGGGTCTGCTTCTCTGGATGAACCCTAACCAGATAAACCATTAAAGGATTTAAAGAAATAGTGACAATCAAATTGCATTTTTAAGCGCGCTCTGAATTAACAGGGATTTGAGAGAGAGCAAGCCTCAAATCAGGTAGACAATTGGGAGGGAGGCTATGGAAACAATCCAGGTTAGAGAGAATGGTGGCTTAATCAAAGTAGTAAAAATATGGATGAAAGAAATCAATGGATCTGAGACACTTTGGAAGTAAAAGATAAAAGACTTGATGTTTGGTTGAATGTAAGAGGTGAGAGAGACGAAGTCAAGGATTAATGCTTAGGTTTCTGGTACAGAAAACTTGATTGCTGGGGGTATCATTAATTGAGATAAAGGAACACTGAAAGAGGAACAGATTGAAATGGGGCAAGTGAAGATCATGAGTTCAGTTTTGGACATGTTGAGTTTGGAATGTAATATATCCTAGAGGAGATGTCCAATAAGCAGCTAGAGATATGACTCTGAAACTCAGGAGAGGAGTTGGCTGTAGATAGAAATTTGGAAGTTATTGCTATATAAAGGTTATCTGAAGCCATAGGATTAGATGAGCTTGTGATGGGAAAACATGTAGAAGGAGTTGAGGAAAGGATATAGAACAGAGACCCAAAGAACAGGACTAAAGAATGAACAAAGGAAGAGTCTAGGAAGGAGGGAGAATAGTAGAAAGGAAATGAAGAGATATGGTGGGAGCCAAGAACAGAGTGCTTGAGGAGGTAGTCAGTCATTTTAAATGCATGTGGGAAGTCAGGCAAACTATGAGTTTGAATTGAATTTGCACATATGGAGCCAGTGATGCTGATCAGAGGAGTGATGGGTTCCAAAACCATATTTTTGTGGGTTGAGGTGAGTGGAACTTCAGGGAATGGAGACAGAGCTTGTACACATCTTTCAAGAACTTTTTATAAGAAAGGCAAAGGAAAGAGAAGACAGGAAGGAGAGGTGGCATAAAGGAAGCATTTTTTTTCAAATGATGACTAATTTGAGGATTTTATTATTAATAATTAATAATAATTAATAAATGCTAATGGGGGCAAGTATTGAGGCAAAGATTAAAAAGAGAAAAAAGGGGATTATTGATGGATTGTGTGATGGTTTGAGTTTGAATTAATTGTGAATTCCAAAAATATAAATTAGATTATGTTTGTAAGCTCATCTGTTCATCTGGGCATGATTAAGTTATGAGTAGGGCGTTAATTGCCACGTCAGTGAGACGTTGAGCCCCACCCCTTGGTGGGGGTGGTCTCAAGTAGAAGCAGAGAGGAGATTTGGAGAAGGAGATTTGAAAAGCAGT
>PVKH010029397.1:0-12671 GCA_004027955.1 Chaetophractus vellerosus | reverse complement strand
GTATCCCATAATTATATCCATCACATCATACTTCCATCCTGGAGGGGGGGAAAAGAGAGAGAAAATATAAGTCAACCTAGAGGAAGGTGGGAGAGGGAAGTGGGAGTAACTGTTTGTTAGGAAGCAGAGTGCTTTCTAAAAACTTTATTACGAAACCATTTTACTAAAGCATCAATAAAAGAAAAAAAAATAGAAACCTCACCACCACTTGATGATAAGGAATTCAAAATCACTAGCATTTAGCCTTGTCTGATTTTTTTTTTTAAAGAACAACTTTACACTAACCACAGGTATGTTCATTGGTACAAGATTTCTCCCTTTCTGATGGTCAGTTTACAAATATGTATCAGAAGTCTTCAAAAGTGCATATATCTTTGACTCAGCAATTACCTTTCATTTTTCATTTTTTATTTTTGTTACATCTCCCCTCCTTTCTGCTTGTTCTTGCTGTGTTTATTTTTGCGTTCTTCTGTGTCTGCTTTGTCTCCCCCCATTGCGGTGACATGCCGAGTCAGCTCACCACGCTCGCGGCTTGCCCTGCTCGCGGGCAGCTCTGCTCTGCTCGTGGGCGGCTCTGCTCTGTTCGCGGGTGACTTGCAGAGCCACCGTGGGCAGGGCAAAAGCCGCCAAGGGCAGGGCAAAGCCACCACGGGCAGAGCGGAGCCACCTGGGTGCAGAATGGAGCCGTCCGCAGGCATGGCAGAGCCGCCCGCAAGTGGGGCAGGCCGCCCACGAGTAGGCAAGGCCACCGCTCAGCGGTGAAGCTGACTCAGCGTGTTACCGCGGAGGGGGAGAGGGGACAAAATAAAGCAGAAAATAAAAACTAAATAAAAAAAAATAGAGAATAAATTACACAATTTGTGCACATTCATAAAAGGGAACACAATGCAGTCATTAAGACTCATAATAAAAATCTGCATTTTCAGATGTAGAAAGCTGTAATACTAAGTTAAAAAAAGATCATAAAACAGTATATGTGGTATGAGGTATGATGCTATTCATACATAAAAATCTATATGTACAAGGGCATTTTTATATCTTAAAAGGAATAATTGTGTTGTGCGATTTGGGGGCTTATTTGCATTTTATAAATTTTCTTCAATGACCACTGTTCAATAATGATTATGTAAGTGATTACGTAATTTTTGAAGTAAATGCTTCCAAGGTATTAGAACCTATTGTGCTTACTTTTAAACCTAATCAAGGTTTATGCATAATCCAATGCCATAAACATGAACAAAGCATCATGTAACACGCAAAACAGAGAAGTCAGTCCCTAAGAAGTTGCATGATCTATCTAAGCGACATCCAGGAGTGACTGCCCTGTTCAAAGAAAATGAGATAAAGGCCACTGCAAGGAAGAAAAATTTAAGGAATAACAAGAAGTACTACCAATTTTTTTTCTGTCGCCATTCAATTTCCAGTCTCCACAGTTTTATAACTATGCAAATTAAAAGATTAAAAAAGGTTCCTACTTTAACCAATAAAAATCTGTCAAGCCTTTCAAACGGTGAAAACAAGAGCTATTTAATAAGGTATAGTTAAGTCTATTTACATCCTAACGGCTCAGATGTTTAGAGTCTCCAAATATGGGCTGTTCAACCAAGTCACACTAGCAAGCCCTCACATTCTCTTCTCTCTTCCTCCTCTACAGGGAATGTGGGCATAAAAGAGGTGGGTAAAGAATCCTTTTAAGGGCATAAATAACACGGTAGAAAAACAGGTTCTCAAGCTCAGCACTCCTTAATCAAACATCCATGCTTTTTTCCACCACACTATCATCCACTCTAAATTATTTTTAACCAAGACTGAAATAACTAAGGACCCCTAGAAACATATATGATGTAATTTAATTCAGTCGAGCTAGTCAACAGTCACCATTAATGGAAAAGCATAAAACCCACCCAGCATGTCTATTTGATTATCTCCTTTCTGATTTCAAACTAGTTCGAATGACTCACTGCAGGTTAAAATACTCACTCAGAAGCGTAACATCTTAAAAGATTGCAAATTATTTCTGTAGCTTACAAAACACTGTCATATCCAAGTTTGGAAAAGAAGATATTAGTTTACTGCTAATCTAAGTTCTTGGTGCCACCTGGGGATGAAATCGGACTTGCTGCTAACATCTACTGAAGTACACAGGAGACATTGTGTAGGGATGTAATAAGTAAAAAATATATAATAATACAGGGATTTTATAGGCAGAAAACATAGCAAAATGAAAATCAAGGTGATGGGATAACCCCATATAAAAGAACCTAAATCCCAAGGTAATCTCACAAGCAATTGATCTGGACTGGCTATATTGAGAAATGGCTGGTGTGCTAAGTGTGTGAAGCAGAAGACCTCGGTGGCTGGGACAGGGGACCAGGCAAGGACAAAGTCAGCTGGCCACCATCAGCCCTCCTCTGTAGGGTCCTGGAAAGACACAATGAACCACTGGTCATTTCAGAGCAATCTTTGATAGGAAAATGGTCTCTTTTGGTCTTCTGAGTATGGTAGGTTCAAAGTCCTACCCAGGAGGCTGGAGGTCCCCATGTGTACCTCTTTTAGGAACACACTCGGGTTGAAATATGGGAAAGACAGACCAGTGTTGGGGATCACGGATGCAAACTAGCAAAAGCTTGAATAGCACCCCGTATGCCTTCAAGATAATTGTATTTCAGAATCAGAAAAAGCTCCAAAACAGAGGCAGTATTTTTAGGTTCACTATGAACATGGAGTGAGACAAGGGTCTTTTAAGGGAATGGCCAGAGGCTTAAAGTAGACAACTGGGGTTGCTCCCGGCATGGTCTGGGGAAATCCAAGTG
Source organism: Chaetophractus vellerosus (assembly GCA_004027955.1). NCBI lineage: Eukaryota > Metazoa > Chordata > Mammalia > Cingulata > Chlamyphoridae > Chaetophractus > Chaetophractus vellerosus. The sequence goes on along the minus strand of PVKH010029397.1, from coordinate 9,858 downwards.
CAGTTTCTGCCTTATTTCCAGTATTCTACACTACAGATATGTCGTGTGAGAGAACCAAGGAGTCTGGGCTCCATGGTCATCAGAGAGGAAAACTCTCTCAATGGTAAATTCAGCTCAGCTGAACTTGGTCTGCCCTTTCACCCCACCCAGACCAAAACTGAAGGAAACCTGCTGGGCGAACCGTCTTTGTTCCTCATCTCCTCCCAGCATCCCATACAGCACCTACCACACAGGAGATACGTGATACGGGTTTGCCTATTAGAACGCTAAGGTACAGATGTAACCAGAGGCCCAGCAGCCAGCCCTGTGCTCGGTTTCCAAACTCCCCCAAATAAGCACATCCTCCTTCAGCAAACAATCAAGCAATCGCGCAGGCTCAAAGGAGCCTTAAAGATCATCTGGTCCAATCTCCTGAGTTTAGGCCCATAAAGATAAAGAGACTCCCCTAATACCAGGGCTTGGGTCTCCCAAGTTCAAACTGAAACATGTGTCAACTGAATTAGTTTTTCCTTGAATTAACAATTTTAAAGCTATTCTCATTTTCTGGCATCTTACTACTTTCCCTGGTATGACTCTTTCCTCGTAAGTAGTTAACTGTTTATATGCAAACATTTATGTGCCTTGGGGAGGGAGTTACATTTACAAACCCCTTGTGAATCCTTCAAAGCAAAGAATGTGTTTCACAGCATGAAAAAAAAAAAAATTCAATTTAACTATCTGAAAATGGGTATTTTTTGCATATTGCCTTCTTCACTGAGCAAGAAGCACTGCTGCAATTTTTTTCTTATAAACCAGACTCAGTGAGCTTACAGGCAAATTGAAAATACTTCAGAACATGCTTAATGCAACAGTATTATCATGTACTGAAATTTGGACTTAACTCAAAAAAAAAAACAAAAAAAAACTGGGCAGAACTAAGCCCATTGGCTTCTGTGGTTGAAACCAAAGTATCTCTTAAGAGTCTCTTAAGATTTTTATCTTTGTTTTCTCAAAAAATAAAAGTCCTACCTGGCACAAATTAATTAAAAAGCCTTGCAGTTTTCCTAGGGATTAAGGAAATAAATTAGTGCTATAAGATAGGAATTCTATAAAATTTGGCAAAGTAAATATTAGAAATAAAATTTTGGCTTCTTTTCTTAGCATGCCAAGACAACTGTTAGGATGTTTTAAAAATAGTATTGCTTTTTTTTCCCACACTGAAGTCAAGCTATTTGTGGAGCCAATCTGATAGCTACAGTGTTTTAGATGCTCTGCACATTGATTTATTCTACCGCTTCTGGATTATTATTTTAAAGAAAGCACTTAGTCCCCAACCCCAGAACCTATTTTCTACAATTTAGTAACCTAATCAATAATTGTTGATATAATCTCCAAAGAGATTACAAACCATCAATCCTTGAGACATTGTTTTTTCAGAGGCAGTCCTGGCATGCCTCCCCACCTGCCCATCCCACTCTGGGAGAGCAAGTCTTAGTGTGGAACTTCCTTGGATGGGCATAGAGAGTTTTCTTTGCCAGGATAAACACCAGCGGCCTTTGGGACAGTGAGCAGTTCTCGTAAAGGCTGCCTCTCTGAGTGCACTGACTTTACATGGTGCCTGTGTTTTCCCTGGGAACCGGGGAGCTGTTTTCTGCTGTCATTCAACCAGCCTCCTCTAGTAGCTAAATCTTTTCTATTTTCACTCCGCCGCTTCCTATCTCGTATATTTTAAAGTGTTTTGCTATCCAGAGATGGTGCTTGGGAAACGTGCTGTAATTTTCTCTGAAACAAAGAATAAGTCCATACATGAAGAGCCTGCCCTTAACAAGCACCCTGGATGCAGATAGCTTGGGTAGAACTGCAGCTAGAAGGCCTGAGCCCACACCTACACAAAGGCAGAACAGTGCAGTGGTTATAGTACGCAGGCTTTGGCACCTGGCTGCCTTCGTTTGAATCCCAGCCCTGCCATTTTACTAGCTATGTAACCTTGGGCAGGTCACTGAACCTCTCTGTGCCTTGGTTTACTCTTCTTTAAAATGGGAATGAGAAACATGCCTACCAAATAGGATTTAATGAGTTAATAAACAGAAAGCCTTTAAAATAGATCATGAAACAGCAAATATTATAGAATTGCTGTTACATTATTGTCGGTAACTAAGGCAGTTGGTAGAGAAGACAAAATCTGTAAGCCACGAGGCAGGGGAGGAAATTCAAAACCTTCCTTTTCCAAAAGGAAAAGACACCTTGAAGGTAATGGAAAGGACGTCCCTTTTCCCTAAAGGCACAGGAGTATTACTAGATTAGAATGGTAAATGACACAGATAACAGGTCAGAGAAACCTGAGTCTTCTGAAACCAGGCTTCGACACTCACTGGCTGGGTAACTTTGGGCTATTGAATCTTTCGAAGTCTGGGCTTCCCTATCTTTATTTACTTATTTATTTATTTATTTGATATTCATGTAATTTTTATTTTTATTTTTAAATCTAAAACTAAGTGTTTCCTTAAAGATATTTTATACCCATATTGAATCAGCTTAGAACTCAGTCTTGCAGCTCTTTTAATTCAGTTTACACTGTTTGCTTGAATAGTACTTGGTGATGACCAAACTTCCCTTTCAGTTTCATAGGCAGACAAATGCTGTTTTTTACCCAAACAGACTTATTATTTTGTGTATTAACTCAAATTGTCTATTTTTAATTTTTAAATTTCCTTTATCAAAACCATGCATTGTTATTAATCTATAGAAGTTTTGATCCTATTCTACATGTCCTTATTATTTTTTTATCTCAATTTTTTTTTTAATTTCTTAAAAGATACTTAAATTACATAAATGTTACAGAAAAAAATACAGGGATTCCCCACTCCCCACACCTCCTACACCCTCCCACATAAACATCCTTCATTAGTGTGAAACCTTCATTGCAATTGATAAACGCATCCTGGGGCACTGCCACCGAGCATGCATAGTTCACATTGTATTCCCTATCTTTAAACTCCAGATTATAAGAGTCCCCGCTGTGGTGTACAAGGCTTAGCATAGCTCCTGGCATACAGAAAGCATGCCATAAATATTAACTGACATTATTATTATTAAGGTGTTGACATTATTATTATTATTAAGGTATTCAGAAGAAGGGATGGAAAATGGAGAACAAGTGAAAACCAGGATAAGGATAAGGAGTTGGTAGAGGGACCATCCACCTGTAGCCCATCCCTAACGCGAAAGGCCTTCCACGGCTCCCGGAGCCACGACGGGGCAGGGGCTGGGGTCAGTGCCAGAGAGGCGCCTGTGCATGGTAAAACAGGCAGAGGCTGTTGGCACAAGTTCTGTGATTTATTCCGACTCCCGTGTGTTTACACTTTCAGCTGAGGAAACTGTAGTGGCATTAGGGAGCCACTCTGCAGACCTGGCATTTAATTCCTGGGGACTTCTAGCAGTCCCAGAGCAGCCAGATACCACTAAACCCTATCTTCCACGGCAGCCTGCTCTGATACTGCTCAAATTACCATCCTCATGGCACTACTTTATGCTCTGGGTCCTTGCTCCTGAAATCTGTTATAGACTGTCTGTATGACACACTGGGGAATAAAGTTTTACTCTCTGGTTGATGCTAATGGCTTCCTGAAAAGAAGGCAAAAATGTTTACTCCATATATATTTTTTTAACACAACCCATTGTAGCTAGAGAGAATATATGATAATATACTAGATATCTGGGTCACAAATAATTCATGTCATCCTATTACTCAGATTATATAATATACTGGGCCAGAGCCATGTCAAGACACCAAATTTTACGGCTAAAAGGACCATAAAATTGTTCAGCCCAGCACTGTACTTTTATAGTCCAGGAAACAGACGAAGGCAGGTTAAGTGGTTTGGACAAGGTCACACAGCTGGCCAGTAAAAAAGCTAAAATTGGACTCCGATCTCCACTGTGAAGTTGACTGATATTGCTATTCCCTCCTTTTTTTTTTTAAGCAGTTCTCTACATATCCATGTCTTCAAGTTTTACTCATCTCCTATGACTCAGCTAAAATGCCACCTACTCCATGAAGCTCACCCTGATTCTCCCCATGCAAAAGTGAGCTCCACTTCTTCTGGCTGTGAGTCTCAACATTTAGCAAGCATCACCTGCTGAATCTCAGAGTTCCTCATTCCTTGAGTCTAACCAGTTCCCAGGAGATGCTTTGAGAAAAATGGCTCTGAACTTTATCTATATGCACCTCTGAAGCATTTTCTTCCTTGTACTGAAGTTATTTATGTCTTTAAATTACATACTAGACTGTAAGCCCCCTGAAAGTAAATTCTGGGCCTTATTTTATTTTTTTAAGATTTATTTATTTATGTATCCCTCCCACCCCCATCTCGGTCGTTTTACGCTCACGTCTGCTCTCTGTGTGTTCTTTTTTTGTGTGTCTGCTTGTCTTCTCTTTAGGCGGCACCAGGAGCCGATCCTGGGACCTTGTGAAGTGGAGAGAGGCTGCTCAATCTCCTGTACCACCTCAGCTCCCTGGTCTGCTGCATCTCTTATTGTCTCTCCTCTGTGTCTCTTTTTGTTGCGTCATCTTGCTGTACCAGCTCTCCGTACAGTCCAGGACTCCTGCGTGGGCCAGCACTCCTGCACCGGCCAGCACCCCGTGTGGGCCAGCTCGCCACACGGGCCAGCTCGCCTTTCATCGGGAGGCCCCAGGAATCAAACCCTCGACCTCCTACATGATAGATGGAAGCCCAGTCACTCGAGCCACATCCGTTTCCCTGGATCCTTTTTCTTCTTAAAGGATCTAACAAAGTGACACGAACAAGCAAGAATTCAATCCATTTTTGTTGAATGAAACTGAGCTACTCAGCGTGTACCATAACTCAATAGCAGGCTCCAGGAAAAGGAGAAAAATGAGCATCAAACAAATTAGGAATTATATTCATAAAACTTAGAGACCCTGGGGAAACATCTCGTCCATCGTTTCCCAAACAAACACAGCTTGTTTCATGAAACCCTTGTTCTGTGAGATGTGAACAGGTGTACATCTTTAAAAAAAAAAAAAAAAGGCTTTTAGGAAACACTGGTTAAATAAGGGTAAGCAGACTTAATTTAGAAATAAACCTTCCCCATATGGCATTCTTAGTCACTCTCTAATAATTCACTCTGCTTTTTATTGTGTTTATATGAAAGCGCAATATATATTTATTACTTATTTCTACTACTAGAAATAAAGTTCCATGGTATGCACAGTCAGGATTCAATAAATACTTGTTGAATATACAAGTATGCTCCGTAAATTGTAATTCCAAGGGAAAACAACATGCACAATTGCTATGTTTGATCAAGAATCCCCACATACACCTTAACCTACAGCACAAGAAGATAAGAGTGTTTGCAGAATACAGTTAGGAAAGCACTTACTGAGTCTAAACTAGATCTTGAGGCTCACACAGGTCAAACAGCTGTCTGTAAGTCTCTAGAGCAGGGTGAACCCCAGGATTCTTGAGGTTCAATCCTGACTACTTCTCCTACACCGTACCATAGGATGTGGATTTTCATTTTAACTAAGCTGAGGGTTATTCATGAACAGATGCTTCAACTACAGAATGGGACAACTGCTCCACAGTTTGCTATGCTATACTGTTTTTCCATTTAAAAAAAAGTAAAGGTATGGATGTAACTCAGTGGTTGAGCGCCTGCCTCCCATGTACAAGGTTCTGGGTACCTCCTAAAAAAAGAAAAGAAAAAACTAAATATTTGCACATTTCTGTGAGCCACAAAGACTGACATGAAGGGAGGAACTGTATTACTGTTGAATAAGTCTCCATATATTTTCATGATTTTTATTGTCTATTTTTACTTGTCAAAGGCCAAAAGCAGTTTGCCAAATCAAAAATAGCCTGAGACACAAAACCTAAAGCTGAGCTCCTATTTCTCTCCTTTCTAGAAAATTCTGCTCATCTACCTTGAGCCCCAAGTCTAAGTAGGACTTTATAGGCATGAAGAAATTTGGTTTGCAAGGATATGATATTACTTTCCGTCATTCAGCATGAGGGAAAAAATCCCAAGCCAAAGCCCCCAGTTGGTTCTGCCAACCAGCCAAGCAGACCAATAACCAAACCAAACCTTTTTCATGACAATACTACAAAATTTAACTTTTGCCAGTGGTGCAAATCTCACTATTGTCTAAAAGTGCTCTCTCAGGAGAAAAGTCAGTCAGCATGAAGCAAGAATAATTCAAGTTGTTTTTGAAAAAAAAATGGACAATTCAGCTGCACAGTGGCTGTGTTATGAATACCCTCCTTTATTTTCTCCCCAGGTGCCAGAAATATTTCCATACAACACTGGTTAATGTCAAGTATCATTTCACCAATAAATGCTTCAAATACAGGGGTAATTCAACCAGGGGCTATCAGAAGGAAAGGTTAGCACGTTGTTTGAGCCTTTTAAAAATCACTTCTCTCTCTAGAGAAAGAAATTCATCTTGGGATAAGAGAGAAGGGGAAAAAATGTGTGGAGAGGATATACTTTGCTCTAATGCTTGTGTGAGAAAATGTTTCAGAAAAATACATTATTTCGATTTTTCTCTGGTAGGCTTTGTTCACAGAACCCAAAGGAAAAATACATTAGTGTTCTCTTATGCTCAAGATTTAAAAACAAAACAAAACAAACAAACAAAAACCTTTCCAGTAACAGCATTTACAAAGGAATAATTGCCTGAGAGAGGAAAGAGCCCAATTAGTTTCAAATGGAGCAAATGTCTTTAAATAGTGTTAATTCCAGAAGTCATGGAACAAAATACAGTCAACAGGAAACTTCTCTCAGAGCCCTCTCCCTGCTACCTTCTGACACGATTACCATCCTTTTAGCCATCCCTGTTGCTATGAGACTCCTAGAAAGGAAAAGAGTATCTCATATGGCATAAATGGGAATCAGGAACCAGAATATGGAGTCGCTCCCCCAACTGCACACCTTTCCTGATGTGCTGAGAGATGGGCTTGGTTTCCAAGGGAGGCACGAGGAGAGCAAGTGTATCTGTGCAGGGGCTCGGGCACACCCAGACATCGAGGACATGAACGAGGTGAAAGGGTATCGGACATCCGTTTTCAAAACCACTGAAACTCCAAAGGAATAAGTGACAAATGATAAAACATCCTGAAGATCATGAGGACTTCTAAGAGAATACAATTAATCCCTAATTTTTCCAAGATTACACAGGTGACTAGGTTTTCTCTGCACAAAGCACAGGCTGTATAGCACGTTGTTTTGAAGATACCTGACTATTTTGGCTAAATGTCCCTCCTAGATGGTCAGACAGCAGCACTGATCCTATATTTGTTAGATGCACAATATATAATTGTTGCTTGAATGGAAACGAGATAAAACTCAACTATCTACAACAGGACAATTCTCTGAGTATCACTTCATAAAGGCTGGAGGAAGCAACGGGGTCAGGGAGAAAGAATAACTGTGCAAAAATTAAAGAAGAAATATATCAGGAAATGGCTGAGACATGAAGAAAATATCTCAGGCAGCAATCCTGATGAACTCAGAAAGGAAAGAGATGACCAAACAACTAAATACATGGAAGATGAATGCACTGTGAAGAGAAGTAGCACTCACGAAATAAGAGGAGGCAAAGAAGATTATTTAGAAATCGGCAACAATAGAAGTTTCCCAGATTAAAACAGTGTTGGATGCAGGTCAAGAAATGCAGCCTGAACTTTTGCTGACAATTCGGGAATCTCGTCATTCACATCTCATCACATCGTTATCACTGATAACTGTGCCTTAGCAAAGACATCAAAGATGCACTGTTGATTCCTTCAGCTCTCCCATACTACCCATTAAAGTTATTTGTTATTAACTTATGTGTTTAAGCCAACATTGCCTGGACTCAGGACTGAGGAGGCCAGGGCCACAGGTTCAATTCCCGCCGAGGCCTACCACAGAGTCTGCCTAAGAACAGGTCCGTTGAGTCCAAAAGAGAGCCAGTCCAGCGAACACGGCCAATTCAGTATCAAATCTCCATCTCAACAGGGCTGCAGAGAGTGGGGTCCTCTTCTTTGATGTTCACTAAAGCATATTTCTTAGAGGGGCAGGACACGTTATAGTTTTTTTTAGAGGCAGGTGGAAGGAGTTGTCAAATAATCTCCAAGCATCCAGCGAGGTAGTTTGAGCATAATTAACCTTAGTTCACAGACTGGATCCAGAAAAGGCTTACAGCCTAAAAACAGACATGAATGGACTAGACGTGAGACTACTCAGTGCTTCAGCATAGGCCTGTCGAGAACGCCGTCTACCAGAGGCCCTGCCACACTGTAGAGGGAAAAGGCCTTGGCCTGATCTTCTCTTTGGAGAAGAATAAATACGTAGTAAATAAAAGAAGGCAGGTCACCTTGGCTCAGCCTAAAAAATGCCGATTCTGGGATCCCTTGGAATCCGATAACTCATCCCAATTTTGGAAACATTAGGGCCCAGACCCACTCTGGACCACTCTGCATTGCATCCTTGAAGTAAAGTCTCATCACCAAAAATAATGTGCTACTTTTCCCCCCATGCCCTTCCTGGAACCCTGGTATCATTCTGAAACAGAAGGCCAGACGTGAAAAAATAATTACGTGTAGTGGGTTCAAAAAGAAAATAAGAACTGAGTGACCTCGAGTCCTGGTCTTTGGAGATGAAGCAGATCCAAGTTCATGACCAAAGAGGAAAATGACAGTGTCACTGAGGGACCAGCCCCTTCCACGGGACACCTGCCACACCCAGCCAGTCGCACACTTAAAATCTGAGCAATCACACCCCCCCGGGAACAGTTCACTGCCTTCCCGATGCGTTTGGGATAATAAAGACCAAACTCATGACCATGGCTGAGAAGTTCTGCAGAATGTGGTCCCAACTTCTTTTGCAGCCCCATCTCAAACCACTCTCTGGAATTCTCTCCCTTCGTGGCAGGAACACCTGCCTCAGGCGTTCTGCATGTTTCTCCTCTGATCACCTACCCTCCTCTTCCCCCATTCCACATCACCAAACCAGAAGCACACAGCCACCTCAGCATCCGTGTCCCTCAGGGTAGACCACCCTGCTGCAGCCTCAGGACACCCAGAACATTTCCTCTGTGACATTTATAGATGTTTTAATAATATTGATTAAGACTATTTGAGGGGGCAGATGTGGCTCAAATGGTTGGGTGTCCATTTCCCACATGGAGGGACCTGGGTTCGATCCCTGGGACCTCCCGGTAAAATAAAGAAAAATATAGAAGGTGTGCGGGAGTGCCATCAGGCCCTGTGAGTGGGTGAGCCCCCAAGCTCCACAAGCAGGTGAGCTGACAGGTCCTGCCAAACCACACAGCAAGACGATGACGTAACAGGAGAGTGACACAAGGGAGAACCAAGACGAGACGTGCCAAAAAAACAGGAACTAAGGTGACGCAGGTGGCAGAACACCTCTCTCCCACATCGGAGATTCCCAGGATCGAATCCCGGTGAAGACAGGAGGAGAAGGTTGAGAGGAGAGGGGAGGAAACAGACACAGAAAACTGCCCAACGAATGGACACAAAACAGCAAAAACAGGGGTGGGGGGTGTGTGTTTAAAATGGATTTTAAAAAGTAAATAAATAAATAAATCTTAAAAAAAATACTTTGATTAATAGCTATTATCCAACTTGATTATAAAAAATTTGAAGGGAGGAACTGTCTCTTACGCTCATCATTGTCACTGCACAACAAAGATATTGCTTGGTACATAGCTGATACTCAGTATATATTTGTTGTTGGGGAAGCAGATGTAGCTCAAGCAACTGGGCTCCTGTCTGTCAATGTAGGAGGTCTGGGATTTGATTGCCAGGGCCTCCTGGTGAAGGGCAGGTTGGCCCATGCAGCGAGCTGGCC
>PVKH010029396.1:0-12667 GCA_004027955.1 Chaetophractus vellerosus | reverse complement strand
AGATATTTTTGGGAGCAGTCCCTTCCCTGTAACTTCCAAATCCCTTACAGACCCTCTCTCTCCTCAGGCGGCCCCTCCTGCACATGCTGGGGGCAGGGCCGGGCCCGGGGCACCGCTGCCAGGATGCTGCTGGGCTATGCTCTTGCCTGACACGCAGCAGCTGTCGCGGAGGCGTGGGCTGCAGGCGCTGTTCCCCACGGGCCGTGTGCAGGCTGCAGGCCGGGCATCCTTTCCCGCCTAATCCGAGGGGCACTGGGTGGTGGGGAGGGAGACAGCTGGGTGTAACTGATCTGCAAAGGAATGGAATGGTGCAGGCCTCCCAGCGCTGGGCTGGGCTGTCTGCAGGCTGCCTGCCTCAGCTGCTGAGCCTTTAACCCTTCCCTCTCTCACTTCTCTCTCCACTCCATCCCGGGATCCGATGTCACTCAGCTCATCTGAGAGCCAGGAATCCCCCTGAGGAGCCGGCTTCCCTGGCTGGGAGGCCAGGGTAGGAGCAAGAAGCTTGGGTCCCACCTGGGAGCTTCCTGCCTTGGAAGGAGATGGGGCTCTTGGCATACCCAGCTGGCGACTCAGACAGTAGAGGCTGTGCCAGCCGTGTTGGAGCAGGGAAGATTCCCTAGAGGTGGTAATGGTAGGAGCACTGGACTTGGAGTCTGGTGCTGCCTCCAGTGCAGCTCACTTTGCAGTGAGACCATGGATAAGTCGCCATTTGTCTCTGGTGGGGCAGAGGCAGGCTGGCACGGCTGGCTGGGGCACAGCAAAGGCAAGGCTTAGCCGTGAGCCCCACAGCCTGCTGGCTGAAGGGCGGGCTGGGGTAGGCCAGCCTCTCTGCTCCTGCTTTTGGACCTTTTGCCCTGGATGAGGCTGGGCGGGGATCTCTCACCGCAGCTGGGCGGCCTCATACATGGGCACAGCCCTCTGCAGTTTGCCCGGCTTTTCCCCATCCATGATCTCACCTGCCCCTCTTGCCAACCCTGGGACACAGAGCTATTGTCCCTTTCACAGAGGAGGACTGAGACTTGAAATTTGCTAAGGTCCCATAACTGGGAGCTGGCCAAGGAGAGACTAGAATCTTCTTTCTGTGGTCCCCTCTGTCTTCCTGGAGTACCAGCTACCAGATACCCAGCAATCCCATCATGTTCTTCCCTGTCTGAGAAGGAAAATATGAGTGTGGGCTCTGGAGTTAAATGGGTGTGGGCTCCACTCTCCAGCTTGCAAGTCACTTACCTCTCTGAGCCTTAGTTTCTCCATCCGTTATGAATGAAAGTGTGGGTGAATGAGTGGACGTATGGGGGAGCCAGGCCTGCATCGCCCTCCCCCAAGCCGGCATGCAAGCCCCAGACAAGCTGAACCCAGGGCTGTGGGGGGCAGGGGGTGGCAGAAACCAAAGGGAGCTGGGGTTTTGTGTGGGATGGGACCCAAGCCTGGTCTGAAGGCTAGGCAGGAATTGCCTGGGAAGAAGGGAGGAGGAGAGCATTCTAGGTGAGGCAGAGGGTATAGGCCAAGGTGTGGAGGCAAGACTGTGTTTGGTTGGCTAGGGGAGGCATGGCACAGAGGGAGGTGGGGTCTTCATGGCAAGTAGGGCTGAATAGCAAGCCTAGAGAATGGCTCAATTCTAGGCAACGAGCCCTCTGTGGGTGCAAGGGCAGGTCCATTATCTACCATGTTGCCTGCCCATTTTCCCCCTCTCCCCCAGGCTGCCAGGACCTCTGGGCTTGGGAGAGACAGCTGTGCAGGCCTCCTGCCTGCTGCAGGAGATTAACTGGCACCACCACAGTATTTTGGGGGGCACCTGGCTCCCCAGCCCTGCCCACCCCTGTACCCTTTAACTCCTTGCTTCCCAGGCTTCTTACACTCAACTTTAGGGGCATCTCCATACTCATTTTTCAGGTTCTGTGATTGATGTTGGGGACACAGAGCTCACTAAAGATCTAGGGCAGGGTCTACACAGTGGCATCTTCATCAATCACTGTTCCTTCTCATGCCAGCTATGGACCCCCAGGCCCTTGGCAACCTCTAAGACCCTCAATTTCTCTCCATAACAAAACCCTCCTCTCTCCACTGGCCCCTTCCAGGCATATGGGCAAGCCACTGCTTTCCCCAAAGCATCGAAGAGGTAAACCCTCCCTTGACCTCATGCCCTCCTCATGCCCGAGCTCTGTTCTCTCCTTCTCAGCCAAACTTTTCAAGGATTGTCCTCCCTGTCTGCACTTCCTCACAATGAAGAGACCGTCCCCCAGACCCAGCTCCTCTTTCTCCTGGGCACGCAGTTGGACTACATTTCCCAGCCACCCTGGTGGTTAGGGGTGGCCATGTACACGGGTTGGCGTCCAGGCCAGGAGAATGTGAGTGGAAGAGAGCAAGCCACTTTCATTCCTGCTCTCCCAAACCTCCAGGGCATTCTCCCTGTAGGCCTGTGTGCTGACTTGGTGCAGGCAAGGATGGCAGCCTTGGAGTTTGATGCTGAAGATGGTAGAACCCCAGGGTAGAAGGAGCCAGGACCTCTGAATCATTTTGGACACAAGGTTCCAGCTACTATGCAACACCTGTTTGAGATTCTTTTATAGAAGAAAGAAATAAACTTCTAACATATTTAAGCCACAGAATAGATGTGATTTGATCTGCAGGAAAAAAAAGGGACGTAGAATTTGGTCTACCCACTCCTCCTCCTCCTCTCCTCACAGGACAACCTGGGAAAGCAGGGGAGAGGGGGCCTGACACTCAGGAAAGGGGGTTGGAGGAGAAAAGCCCTGCTGCGGGGAGAGATTTCCTGGGATGGGACCAATGACCATGTACAGACAGTGGCCTTTGACCTTCAATTTGAAGTGAACCCTGTTCCACGCCATCAATTTGAAGTGAACCCTGTTCCACCTGCCATTCCAACAGCCGTGACAAGGCGGCGAGATCCAAGGCCTTGCGTGGCCAGAGGCAGGGCCACACTAGGGGCGAGACAGCCACAGGGGGCCTTGGCGAGGGAGTTTGAAGGTGAGAGGGTTGGTGCTGACAGAGCTGACGGGGGTGATGAGGAAAGGGTTAAGGGGTCCATGAGTGGGATTGGCTCCCCTCTCAGTGAGGGCACTAAAATCAGCATGTCGCCTCCAATTTGCTTTGGCCTAACCTTGAACGTGAATCATTCCATCACAATGTCCTTATTGATTTCCACAGGAAGAGGATTAAGCCCAGAAAATCAGGGTGGGAACTTGAGCCTGCACCGTGGAGAATGGGATGGTTCTGGGGCTCAAAACCCCTCGTGTTTGCAAATACGTCACGGGGGGCTGCAGGCTGCCGCCCTGCTAGGCCACGGGCTCTCTGAGGGGTCCAGCTGGTCCTGGGCCTCTGTGTTCTTACCTGTGGGACCCGTGGCCTCTGGGCTTCCCTCAAGCTTTAAGCCATGCATAGAGAGGAGATGCTACAGATGGCCCTTGGGCCTTGAGTCTGGGCTGGTTCGTGGCATCCTCCCTCACAAAGCAACAGTCTCTGGTACTCTCAGGACTAAACGGGCTGCGCCAGGACCAAACCTGCCACTGAGTCAGCTGGTCCTAACAGGAAGGGCCCTCCTCAGGCCTGAAAATCCTTCAAGGGAATGAGACCTATATAGGTGTGTGTGTGTGTGTGTGTGTGTGTGTGTGTGTTCACACAGGTGCTTAAAGGAGGTGTGTCACTCTGTGAGAACTGACCCACGAGTTCCTTTCCTTATGTAACCCATCCTGGAAGGTTACCATGCCAGCCCACACAAAGGGCTATAAAAGATTCTAGAATGTGGCTGCAGCCGGTCACTTAACCATTCTCTATGAATAGGCATTTAAAGTTGTTACCCACTTTTAAAAAAATGTAGGGCAATGCTGCAATTAACATCCTGACCCATGCCTCTTTATGAATTCTTTCTTTAGATGCTGTATTAGTTTCCTATTGCTGCTGTAACAAATAATGACAATTTAGTGGGTTAAAGCAACACAATTTTTTTCTCTTACAGTTCTGGAGGTCAAGTCCGACACGGTTTCACTTGGCTAAAATCACGGTGTGAGCAGGCAGATCTACATTCCTTCTGGAGGCTCCAGAAGGGCCTTTTCTAGGTTCTAGAGGCTGACAGTACCCTTTGGCTTGTGGCCCCCCATCCTCCATCCTCAAGGTGAACGCCTCCAACCTCTTCGCTCTTCATAATGTCTCCTCTCTCTGACACTGACCTTCCTGCCTCCCTTTTAAAAGGGCCTTTGTGGTCACATTGGGTCAACCCAGGTAATTCAGGATCATCTCTCCATCTCAAGATCCTTAATTGAATCACACCTGCAAAGATCCTTTTAAGATGTAAGGAAATGTATTTGCAGATTCCAGGGATTAGGACATGGACATCTCTGGAGGGCCATTATTCAGCCTACCACAGATGCTTAGAAACAGGATGGCTTAGGGACCTCGAAGATATTGCAGGTTCAGTTCCAGACCTCAATAAGGCAAGTTACGTGAATTCTGGTTTCCCAGTGCATATAAAAGTTGTGTTTACCCTATACTGTAGTCTATTAAAAGTGTGCAATAGCATTATGTCTAAAAAACCAATGTATGTACTTTAGTTAAGACATAAAATAAGCACATGCTATTGGTAAAATGGCACCAACAGACTTGCTCAATGCAGGGTTGCCACAAACCTTGAATTTGTAAAAATTGCAGTATCTGCAAAGCACAATAAAGTGAAGCACGATAAAATGAAGTATGCCTGTATTTTTATTTAAATCAGCATCTCCAAATTGTACCAATGACTACTCATATCAGCACTATTGGTACTGGCTATTTGGAGGGCAAATGAGTAAAGTTGATTAAGGTTTAAAATCCTCATCTGTCTCGTCTTCCCCACAGTGCAGAGTCTCATACTGATTGGTGATTTTCCTTTTCCTTGTTAATCTCTCATTCCAGTGTTTTAGCCTAAAGGGTTGGTTTCCCCAGGAATAAGCTGGATGAACAGGACTGGGAATTTTGGCCAAAGGGCTGGGGTGAGAGGTCAGCTGCCAAGAGGAGCAGGCAGAAGGGGGTTTCTGGGTAGGAGTGAAGGTGAGCTTGGGGATGAACATCCAGGAACCCTAGGATTCCAGCAGTGGGTATGACCATCAGATGCTATGGCCACCTGTGAGCATATGGTGGGAGTGGAGCAAGCAGGAAGGTCACTGCTGGAGCCAAGGAGGGCCAGGTCAGTAAATCAGGGTCATCAAATGTGGAAAGCAGCATCTGAAAGCCTGGGACCACCTTCCCAAACCGAGACATTTAGGCCAAGGCTGGCTGACCTGAGCTGCCACCCTCTGCTTCTGTCTGCAGAACAGCTGATTTAGAGCAGCCTTGTTCAAAAGCTGCCTTCTTCCATCTTGACATAAACAGATGAGAATGGAGGTGAGTTAAAGGGCACACAGCCAGGAACACTGGGATTCCAACAATGGTTAAAGAATCCCTTTACGCCTTAGTTTAAACATTTTACTGTTTAATAGAATAAGGATTTTAAATCAGGTCTCTTTAAAGGTATGTTTAAAGTCATCTTCCACTGAGCTCAGGGTTTGAAACTCTCTATGAAAGCTACTGATATGTGATTTAGGGGGTATGTTGTGGCTAAGGAAATGATTACAAACTGCTGTTGGAGAAGTTCGGAAGCCCTGTTCCACCTCATCTCTGGCTGCAATGATGGGAAGTTAATAAGTACGAAGTATGCATTTCAGGATAAAAATGTCCCTCTAAGTACTGCTTTAGCTGCATCCCACAAGTTTAATATGTCATAATTTCATAATCACACAGATCAAAATGTCTAATTTCCGTTCCGATTTCTTCTTGCATTCATTGTTTATTTAGAATGCACTGCTTAAGATGCTGCACAGCAATCTTCTCATTAGAGAAAGGCAGTCCCAGAGTTCACATACAGAGAATGTGAAATGAGGAAAGAAGCTTACTTGTGAAATAAAATCCAAGCCTTCCAAGTTTTAGTTGCAAAGGGGGATTTTCCAGGTGGGGTGAGGCTCTTTCACTCTATGCACTGACTCAGGCCCTAGAAGTTTCCCACTCTTATTGGGGGGTGCTTCCTCAAACACTTGGCACCTTCCACTTGCCCACTAAGTGTACCAATAGTTTCTCTAACCTTTAAGAGTCAATAAGGACACTAACCACAGTACAGCTGACTGTGGCTGCAAAACCTCACCGAGCTCTATGGGAGAACAATAGGAAATAAATAAAGAAATGTTGAGAGGCTGACAGGAAACCCATTCTCAAGGCCTGCTCCACCCACATTCTGTGTGAGAGGCAGCTGCCCCTGTCCCCACAGAACTGGAACCACTCCTCAGACGCCTCACCTGTGCACCTGCTCCCCAGCTCCTAATGCCATCTTCTTTCTCCTCACCCTTCCCTAGAAACCAGTCTCCTAGTCGCTCAATTCCAATCAACAGATGTTCACTGGGGCCTGCTCTGAATGGGGCACTGGGCTAGGCACGGTGGTGCAGGAGAAGTTGGGCTGAACCCCAGGGCCATAAAATAGGGTCTTTGCACAGCTGACACTCCTTCAGATTGAAAGCAAACCTGACACCCTCTTAGATGCTAAGAGGCCTGATGTCTTCCTGTGGTTTATTAGATACATAAACAAACACAGACAGGAACAAAGAGGCTGCAAAAGCAGCTGGGGGAGTATCCCAGTACAGTCCCCTAACCATAAGGGGTGCTAGGGCAGCCACACATCTCCGACAGACAGGGAAGTGCAGGGGCCTGACAACCTCATGCTCACGCACTCTGGACCTGGCAGCACAAAGTGGCATGGGGTGGGGGTGGAGGGCCTGCAGAGTGAGTGTGGAGGGGGGCTCTGGCCCTGGCTTTAGGGAGGACCCTCTGGTTCAGAATCAAGGCTTTGACAGATGTTCAGAGCCTCTGGGGCTGCACAAACATGGGGCCTGCATTTTCCACTGACATTTGCTCTCCCATGGAGAAGAGAGCCTGGAATTGGCTGAGCCACTAAACCTTCTAGTGACCAACTCTGTTATGTCCTTGGAGAAAAGGCACATTGCAAAGCCAGGAGCTGCACTTGAAGGTGAAAGTTACCATTAAACAACCTGAGGCCTTTGGAGGATTGGGTTTGTCTGCCGACACCCCAGATGAGTTCTGCTGGACCCTTGCTAAGGAATTCAGCCCCCACTTCTCACAAGAGCCAGCCCACCTGCTAGAAAGGCCTGCTTCTTGGGGTGGGGGTGGGTGTATTTGGAGGCAAGGACATGGGCCTGCTCCTCGCAAGCCTTTCCTGAAGTACAATGTCAGTAAGAGAAGAGCAGAGCATCCCTCCGGAGGCCACAGAGGACTTCAAGGTCCCCAAGTCATCCTCAGTCTCTGTGTGGAGGCAGGTGGACCCCAGGCTGACCTCACAGGCGCTGGTGAGAGGACCTGGGACTGAGGAAACCCACCCACCCCCACCCCCCTTTGCTCTTTGGAAGTCCTTTTGGGCACCTATCCACAGGCCCGAGCATTGCAATGAAAGCCTCTTTTCCTTTTCCTCTGTCTGTGCTTCTGGATGCTAACCCCATGTACGGTCTTGGGCCCAGCTCTGGCCCCACCTTCTCAGAATGTCCTCACACCCTCCACCAAACCACTGCCACCAGAGTCACAGGTGAGCAAGGCCTGCTGTCCCTGGATGTAGGGCCCACTCCCGACCTCCAGCCAGGGACAGAGCTGAGTTCTCCAAGCCCTTGGCTGTGGTGTGGGGAGGGAGGGCCCAGAGAGAGAGCCAGGATGGGCAGGTGTGGCTCTCTGTGGGCCTCTGCCCATATTCCATGCTTGGCACAACCACTTCTCCACCCCTTTTCTGCCCCCACCCCCTGCACACACACACACACACGGCCAGCTGGATGGAAAGAGGGGCTCCAGGCTGCCCCGGGCCTCAGGACCACTGGCAGGCACAGTCGGTGGGCTCCTGCACCGTGTAGAGCACCCAGGTGGCGTTGGTGGCACAGAAGAGCTGCACGGAGCGCCGCTGCAGGCCCACCTCACGGCAGCACTTGCAGAAGCGGGCGTAGGTGTTGATGTTGTAGTTGTAGATGCTGGCGGACGGGCACTTCCCATCGCAGGACACTAGGTTCACCTGGAGATGGGCAGGCCAGTGAGGCAGGCTGGGCAGGCCCGCCCTCCAGAGTCCCCTCCTCCCGCCCCTTCGGCCGCCCTCTCCACCCCGGCCTGGGACGCGCGCGCCACGCACTGGGGTGTTGCTCCTGCAGTCGTTCTTGCGGATGGTCATGCGGATGGTCACCTTCTTGCAGGAGCGCCCGTCCTCCTTACCTGGAGGGACAGGGGGGGTGAGGCGGCCGCGGCCGGCGCAGGCTCCCTAAGGTAGCAGGCCGGGCCGGCCGGGGCAGCTGCTGTCCTGCTGGAGGGTCCCCCCGGCCGCGTGAGTGCCCGGGCATCAGTGCCTCATCGCAGGGCAAGCCTTCAACCCACATGCCCTGGAAGGCAGCGGAGGTGGGAAGTGTAGACAGGGAGCAGGTGAGGCAGCCGCAGGTGCCTGGATGGCGGGCAGGGCCGGCCTGGGGGCGCTCTGTGCTAGGGAGGGGGACGGTGTGGGGACGGGGCGGACTGCTCCCCACCCCAGGCCCACGGTGGGCCTCTAATCCCTCTCTGAGCTTCAGGTTCCTACCCTGAGGGGGCTTCTAGCATCAAAATTCTGCACTGGCCTGAGGGAATGAAAGCCCAGCCCTGAGTCCCATGCTTGCAAAGAGCAGGTTCTCTGGGTTTCCGTGCCTATCAGGCTGGGCCAGGATTCGGGGCCCTGGCAGGGCTGTGTCAGAGGGGTCCATTGGTAAAGTGTGGTTTCCTCTGCCCAGACAGCACTCCCCACAGACAACCAATCACGCGGCTCCCGCGCCTCTTTAATAATTTACTCAAACATCTCCCCAGCAGGCCTTTCCTGATGCTCCTTGAAATTGCAGCTCTCTCTCCACCCAGTCCTCCCCCCAGCCCTTGCTGACCTTATCTTTATCCAGGGCTCACTCACCATTCTATCAGAGAGCGTTTCTAATTACACTGCTGATGCTGAAGCTTTAGGATCCTTCCACAATTTGTGGTGAGCTCTTTTCTCATTCTACATAAACATTCACTTTCATGCCTAAATATGGATTTGTAATTTTATGTTCTTTTTCTTAATGAGCCCCCACAAATTGCATACTCTCCAGGCCCCATAAAACCCATACATCCTATAACGTAATTTACTTTTATTCTGTTTCTCCCACTAAATGGTAAGCTCCCCGAGGACAGGGATATTTGTCTGCCTTGTTTGTAACAGTGCTTGGCACACAGGTGGTGCTCAGTAAATATTTGTTGAATGCAGGGTCTTGCTCTGTAACCTCAGGGTTCCTGCTGGAAAAGGTGTGGGAGCCTTTCTTTTGGCCTCAGGGCCTCACCACCTCATTGGCTGCGGGTTCCTGGCCAGAGCTAAGTCCAGCTTGTCCTCCCTCTCCGCTCCCAGGAGGCAGGAGAACCAAGGGCTGCCCTGGCTATGGCCCTCCTGGACCCTGCACCATGATGGGCTGAGTGACCAGCAGGAGCAAAGCAGTGGCAGCATGGGGACCAGCAGGTGGGCACCAGGTGAGTGGGCACCGCTGAAGCATTCACATGCAAGCCCAGGGGACGCAGCTCGCTATCCAGCATGCACTGTTGGCTGAATGGCCTTCGCCAGAGGCAGGGAGCAGGGCCACCACCCACCCCCTCCCCACCCCAGAGCTCAGGGCCACCTCACAGAAGGGACACTGTTGGCAATAGCACGAGGCTGCCCGCCTCCATTCCCAAGGGCTTCCGAGAGGAGTACCTGGGTGGCAGTGGACACTAACCCGTGGAGGAGAGGCAGGGCTAACAGGGACCACGGGAAACAGGGTCCCCAGGGAACCTGGGGAGAGGGGACATGGGTCGCAGGTCACATGGAAGCACATGAGATATTCGGGGAGCACAAAGTTGTGGGTCACAGATGAGCCAATGAGGCACCAAGCTCACCTCTCTTGGAGTATGCAACAGGGACATAAAATTCTACAGTCCTCCTAGGAAGGACCCAGGAGGGGACATGTGGTCAAAGATCCTAAGCTGCTTGTGTGTGTGATTGGGAACTGCAGGTTCTGGGTGTAAGGACAGATATATGCAGACTCCATCAGGGACCCCCTAGACCTGAATCCCACCCCAAAGGCTCCTCCAAGACCAGGACTCTTGACTACAAGAAGGAATTCACATGGGGGCCTCTGGGCTGGTGGTCTTGGAGGGCAGGAGGAGGCCAACTGGCTGGCGAGCTACTGGCCTCCAACCCTGATGTCCCCCTATGTCCAACCAGAAGCAGAGGCCTGGTGTTGGGACAGGGATACGAGTATGGACCCTGCCCACCTGTTGTGTTCGGGCCAGTGTCATGAACCTCATGGCTGGGCCTAGCCCTTTGTCTACTCACCCCTGAAGAGCCACCAGAGGGAACCTGGCCCTGTGAACCCCAACATGACACCTGTCCCCCCACCGGAGCCCCTCAGCTCCCGGCTTCAACCATGCTCACTCACATGTCCGACAGCACCCTTCCAAGGAAGGCACCACCAAGCCCCCAACCTGGAAGGGAAGGAGGGAGGTGAGCCGAGAGGCCTCATGCCCAGGCCAGGCACCAAGATCCCAGCAAACAGGCAAAAGCAGTCCAAGAGTCCTGATTCTTCTCCTCCCAGGATGCCCTGGGCAGGAGCTCCAGGCCCTGCCACCCAGCGGCCCCTGGCAGGAGGAGATGAGCAGGACAACCAGCTTTATGGTGGCCCGTGGGCATCAGTGAGGCTGGAGGCTGGGGTGAGATGGTGCCAGGCCTCCTTCTCCTCTGTGGCAGCTCCCCTCACCCCACTGCCTGCCCCACTGCCGTTAGTCTTTCCATGTAGAGGGTCAGGAAGGAGAAAGGTGCAGGGACTACATGCAGGGTCAGCAGCCCAGTCTCTACCTCAGCCCTGGATATAAGTCACCCTTTTCCTCTGGGCTTAGTTTTCTCATCTCTAAAATGGGGATAATTATCCCTTACGGCCCTTCTCCTCTACTGTGAAACAGTTAAAAACATTGGATGTGCTGGGGTTCTTTGTAAATGTGTTTGTGTGTGTGTCTGAGTATGCGTGTCTGGTTTTGCACACATATACATGAGTGCCATCTGTGTGTGTGCATGTGGGATTGTATGTGTGAGTGTAACTGGGTGTATGCATGTGTATTTGCTTTCTAGATAAAAGTTAGAAATCTTTGAACGGCCAATAGTAATCTCAGGATCTCTAATAATTTGCCAATAACCCCCAACCCTTTTCCTTGGCCTGTGCCATCCGGACGACTACCCATGCTAGGGCTCCCATCAGCTAACCCAGTGTGTGTGCAGGAGCGTGTCGCCGAGAGCCTTGGTGTGTGGCTGGTAGGGTGTGCTAACGTTCCCGTGGAGTGTGTGGTGTGTGACTGTGGCTGACTGCCCGTGTTGGTGCACGTATGAGTGTGCGTACACGTTTGTGTGCACCGGCGTGTGGTCATGTGACGTGTGAGGATGCAGGGTGTGATGTGCAGGGATGGGTGTGTGCTTTGGGGTAAAGGTGGGGGCACAGGCTCCAGGCACACCCAGGCACACCCGCCCCCCCAGGAAGAAAGCTGACGCCCCTGGCCCAAGACCAGGCCTGGGGAGGAGGAGGCGGGCGCTGACCTTGGCACACTCGGTCTCATTGAGCGGTGGGCAGCTGATGGGCGAGCGGACCAGCACGGCACCCAGGGGAGTGCTGCTGCAGTGGTGGCGGGCACACTCTGCGATCCAGGACGCCCCGGGCTGCGCGGCAGAGGAGGGGGTGATGGGGACTGCTGGCCAGATGGAAGGCCTGGGTGAGCTGACAGGGCACAGCTCCAAGCATGGGTGCCGCCCAGAACCTGGCATGCCCAGGGCGCCTGGGAGCCAGAGAAGGTCCTGTTTGTAGGTGTACCCTATTCACTGGGGCCTCAGTGTCCCCTTCTGGGACGCCTTCCCAGGTGGAGAGTTAGGGGCTGCTTACCAAGAACAGGAAGGTGGTGCCGTTGGGGAAGATGAAGAGGCAGGACACATTCCTGCAGGAGCCACAGCAGGCCGCCAGGTCCCGCGGGTGCTCGTACTCCTGGTTCTGTGGGATGAGGGGGGATGAGGGGGCCTCAGCCACATGCCCACCTGGCCCTTCCCCCTCCTGCTCTCCCACTGTCTGCTTGTCTCAGAGCCCAGACCCTGGGGGAGGGTCCCTTGTAGGTGCTCAGGAAGGGGAACTCCCAGGCTGCTTCTATCTCACCCAGAAGGTTGCCCTATAGCCACCCTCAGCCTCCCTTCCCACAGGTCCTAGATGCCCCCCCCCCCCGCCCCAGGTGAAGAGCATTTCCACCCCTGGAGAGGCAGCATTTCTGGTGATCAAGAGTGCCAGCTTGGTTCCAGAGACACCTCAAGTTGAGTCCCAGTTTCTCTGAGACTTTTCGGCAATGGCTGGACCTCACTAAGCCTGGAAAATGCTCATAATCCCAGCCCCATTTATTCTTTCACTCGACTCTTTATTGAGCTCTTACTATAAGGCAGGCACTGTCCTATGTAACAGGCTCAGCAAGTAGTAGCAGCACAAACACACAAACTGAAAGGATAGGGAATGTGCCAGGCATGCACTAGGTACTTAAAAATGTGTGTTCTCTCTGTCAA
>PVKH010029395.1:0-12668 GCA_004027955.1 Chaetophractus vellerosus | reverse complement strand
TAGCTTTTTCATTTCTGAAAAAAATGTTATTTCAATTTTATTAGGTTTGCATTGAATCTATAAATCAGTTTGGGTAAAATTGACATCTGAAATCTATTTAATCTTCAAATCATAAACATAGTATGCCCTTCCATTTCTTTAGCTCTTCTTTGTTTATTTATTTTTTGGCATTTTTTTAAGATTTCTGAATACAAGTCTTTTATACCTTTGGTTAAGTTTATTCTTGTATATTTGAAATTTACTAGCTATTATAAATGGAATTTTGGGGACTTCTCAGTTTGCTCATCAGTAATGGACAGAAATGCTTCAGATTTTTGAATCTTAATCTTGTTGTCTGTCACTTTGCTGAAATTGTCTAATAGTTCTAGAAGCCCTGTTGTGGAATTTTTAGGATTTTCTAGGTATAGGACCATATTATCAGAAAATAGGATCATATTATCAGAAAATAGCCAAAATTTTACATCTTTCTTTCATCTTTGGTTGTCTTCTATTTCTTTATTTTGTGTAATCGCTTTAACTAGAACTTCAAGCACAATATTCAGTAACAGTGGGCATCCTTGTTTCACTCCTGATGACAGTAGGGAAACTTTCTGTCTTTCACCATTGAGTACAAAATAATGTGTGGGTTTTTCAAATGTGTGCTTTACCATATTGAGAAAGCATCCTTCTATTTCTACTCTTTGGAATGTTTTTTATCAAAAAAGGATGCTATATTTTCTCAAATGCCTTTTCTGCATTAATCAAGAGAATCATGTGACTTTTCTACTTCAATTTATTAACGTGGTTTATACCACTTATTTATTTTCTTGTGTTGAAACACCTTTGCCTACCGGGGATAAAAAGCATTTAATCGTGATGTATAATTGTTTTCATGTGCTTTTCTATTCTGTTTGCACATGTTGGAAAACTTTTGTGTTTATACTCATTAGAGTAAGTTGTCTATGATTTTCTTTATTTGGTAATATTTTTATCTGATTATGGTATCAGGATGATGGCTTCAAAGAATTAGTGTGGTAAATTCCTTCTTGTTAATTATTTTGGAATAGCTTGAGCAAATGAAGTATAAGATCATCTTTGAATGATTGGCAGAATTCCCCTGTGAATCCATATGGTTCTTGGCTTTTTATCTTTGGGAGGTTTTTGATGACTGTTTCAATCTCTTAACTAGAGATTGATTTGTTGAGATCTTCTATTTCTTCTATGGTTAATATGTGTTGTTTGTGTTTTTCTAGGAATTTGTCCATTTTTACTACATTGTCTAGTTTGATGGCATGCAGTTGTTCATAGCATCCTCTTATGGTCTATTTTATTTCTGCAAGGTCAGTGGTAATGCCTTTCCAATCATTTCTGATTTTATTTATTTGCATCTTCTCTCTTTTTTCTTTGTCAGGCTAACTAAGTGTTTATCAATTTTGTTGATCTCAAAGAACCATTTTTTTTTGTTTTTCTTGATCCTTTCAACTATTTGTTGTGCTCAATTTCAGGTCCTGTTAAATTTCATGAGCATGATAGCATTGCAGGGTGCTTATTTCTGAGGTGCTTTGAAATACATGTATTAAATTAAAATAAAAGAAGAACCACATAAAAGTATACACCATGTTCATGGATTGGAATACTAAACCTTATTAATACCTAAATTAATATATAAACCTTATTATACTTAAATTGATTTTCAGATTCAAAACAACCCTATAAAAATTGCAACCACATTTTTCACAGAAATGGAAATTCCATTTATCAAATATATTTGGAAGATTAGGGGGCCCTGAATAGCCAAAACTTCTTGATTAAAGAGATGAAGTTGGACAACTCATGCTCTCTGACTTTAAAATGTGATACAAAGTTACCATGACCAAACCCACATGGTACTGGCACAAGGATAAGGATATTGACCCATGGAACAGAATAGAGAGTTCAGAAATAGAGTCACATATCTATGACAAACTGATACTTTACAAGGCTGATGACTCAATTCTATGGGGACGGAATAGTCTCTTTAACAAATGGTGCTGGGAGAACTAGATATCCATATACTAAAGAATGAAAGAGAATTCCTATCTTATACCCTATACAAAAGTTAACTCAAGATGGATCAAAGATGTAAATAAAGAGCCAAGACCATAAAGATCTTAGAAGATAATGTAGGGAAACATCTATGTAACCTTGTGGTAGACAATGGTTTCATGAACTTTTCACCCAAACTACAAGGAACAACAATTTAAAAAATAGATAAATGAGACCTCCTCAAAATTAAAAACTTTTGCACTTCAGAGGAGTTTGTCATGGAAGTGTAAAGGCAGTTTTCTAAATGGGAGAAAATATTTAGAAACCACATATCTTATAAGAGTCTAATGCCCAGAATATACAACTCAAAAATAAAAATACAAACAACCCATTTTCCAAAGAGGAAATACAAATGGGTATAACGCATATGAATAGGTGATCAACATCACAAGCTAGTAGGGAAATGCAAATCAAAACCACACTGAGATATAAATTCACATTTACTAGACTGGCTATTATTAAAACACAGAAAAGAAAATTACAACTGTTGGACAGGATGTGGAGAAATAGCAGCACTATTGGTGGCTAGTGGGAATGAGAATGGTGTAGCTACTATGGAAGACATTTTGGTGGTTGCTCAGGAATCTAAGTATAGAATTGCCCCACGATCTGGCAATCCTATTTCTAGGTGCATACCCAGTAGAATTGAAATCAGGGACACAAACAGATATATGTGCAACAATTTTCATAGTAGCATTATTCACAATTGCCAAAAGATAGAAGCAGTCAATGTGTCCAACAAGAGAAGAATGGATAAACAAAATGTGGTATATACATACAAGGGAATATTATTCATCTCTAAGAAAGAATAATGTTTTGACACATGTGACAACATGGATGAACCTCAAGAAGTTTATGTTGGGTGAAATTAGCAAATACAAAAGGACAAATATTGCATGATGTCGATATGAACAAAAAATTGTGTGTATACTCATGGAGGTAGAAAGTAATGATAGGTTGCTAGAAAACAGGAAGGGCTTAGATATTGGTGAGCTGATGCTGAATCTGCATAATTTATTATTTAGTTGATTTTAATGAATAGGGAATGGATGGAGGTGATGGTGGCAATGTGCATGTAATTAATGATATTGAAGTGTGAGTATGAACATGATTGAAAAGGGAAGGTTGGTTCCTCCATGAAGATAGAAGCAAAGATAAAGGACAGTGGGGTGATATATGGGGGAAAAATATACCTAAAACTCACTTCGATGTGATATGAATGTGTTCTTGGCCTAGATAGAGACCTGTAAAACAGCTAATGAAATATTACACTTCCATTCTGAAAAAGCCCTGCTCTTCTCTCAAATAATATGGCAAAAAAACCTCTGGAATATATAAGCCATACCTAATTAAAGAAAACAGGCCTATATGATGAGTTCTTAATACTAGTGCTTGTATGTATGAATCTTATTCCTGCAAAAATGAAACTTAGCCTAATTATAATTAATCCCTAATAGTTAACACTTGAAAACCTCCTTGATACTCAAATTGCAGTCTTTCTCAAAGACAAACTCTGAAAATAAATTCATTACATTCCCCCCAATGTGGGACATGACTGCTGGATATGAGCCTCCATGAAACTGAGGAATTATTACTAAGCATTAAACATGAATGCATTTGGAAAAAGACCTTGAACAAAAGGGGTAGGTATTAAATAAAAAAGAGGTTTTATGGCTAAGAGACTTAAAAGTGTGTTGGGATGTCACCTGGAGGTTATGCTTATTCAGGTCTCAGACAGACTTCACTAAATGCCACAGCAAAGAAAGCCTAAAATAAAGGCACCATTGAAGGTTCTAGTGATGCCTGGATAACAGAGGAAACATGCACAGCCTCAAGAAAAAAGAATCCTTCAACAGACACTATCTGGGTATATATAACCATTCTCCCCAATATAACATAGTTATACTCATTTATAAATCCCCTAATCATGATTCTTCTACTCTTTTTATTTGAACCTATGATTTTCAATGTATTTTTAAAGTACATTTCTTAAAACTTTAATCTTTGAAATGTTTGAATGCCAGTTCAGCACTGAATCTGCACAGAGTACTGGACAACTCCTACTCTCCAGTTCTTTGGGCTTACCCAAGACAACTAACAAGACAATGATTATGGACAGGTCTCATCCTGAAAATTGGGGAATGTTTGCAGCTGTGGACAAGATAACTTCTGTCCTGTTGTATCTGAGTCCCCTCTCAGCCTGGGGCTGTTGTAAGATGCCTTCCTGGTCCCTCAGAATTGGGGAATGAACAATTGTGGGAGTGTGTGACCAAGGACCAAAGTAAATTAGCTGTTATTTTGGTTGTTATCTTTTGTTGATGGAAGACTGTAGTATTGATATAAAGATAGTGGATTCCAGGTATTCAGAAGAGATGGAGATATTTGGGATAGTGAGATACTTCTGTTTAATACTGAAATGACAGACACATGATATTAATCATTTACTAAGGCCTATGGATCTGTAGAGCACAAAGTGTAAATCACAATGTAAACAATAATATTTGTTTAGTAGCAATGCTCAAATATTGGTTCATCAATTCTAACAAATATACCACACTAATCTAAGATGCCAATAATAGGGAAAACTATGTG
The DNA here is from genome assembly GCA_004027955.1 of Chaetophractus vellerosus. Classification (NCBI taxonomy): domain Eukaryota; kingdom Metazoa; phylum Chordata; class Mammalia; order Cingulata; family Chlamyphoridae; genus Chaetophractus; species Chaetophractus vellerosus. The sequence continues at coordinate 8,012 of PVKH010029395.1, read as the reverse complement.
TGTGAGTGTGTAGGAGGATACATGGGAATTCCCTATACTTCTGAGGTAATTTTACCATAAATGTAAATCTAAAATTTACTTAAAAATAAAGTTTAAAAAATAATTTCCCTAATATTTAAATTTACTCTGTTATTTCTATTGTCCCTATTCTACTATGTTCCATCAAGGCAATTAAAGCAAATTTCTGATTTGCAACTCTACTTACCTAAATATGTAGACAGTCTTTCCTATTTTCTCACCTATATTACCTAGAAGGCATGTGGCTCAGTTTTAATACAACTCTAAGTAAACTGGAACACCCTATCTCAACTTAAACATAAAGCTCATACTCTAGTTTGAGATTTAGGGTAATTGCTTCTAAAATGCTGTGTAGGTGAGGAAAGCCCTTTTTTCACCTCTGGAACTGAACAGGTCATTCAGTTAAAAAACACTGTGAATATTATAAATTTGAATACTCATGCCAGCTCATTAATCTCTTTTTTAATTCCATAGGGGATACCTACGGAGAAAACAGAAACTCTCTTCTGCAAGAGAAATTCAACAAGATGAGACTTTTCCCCCATAGTATTCAAATGAATGTTTCTGGAACAACAAACTACTTGATAAAAATGACTACATTTAAGCACTTTGACTCCCATAAAAAAGTGATCCCTCAGTAGAAAAATAACATGGTATATGCTTGAAAAATGAATGTAATATTTATGTTCTAGTACATAATATTAGGTCTGGTATATACAAGCTATGTGGCTTTAGGTTGATAGTTTAAATCCCCTTAAATCCAGTTTCCTCTTGTTGGAAATAAAATTCTATAGCTCCTCTAATATTTGATAAATATGTAATAAAATAAAAAGAAAAAAACCTTTGACAATTATAGTGTAATTAATAAAATCACTATGCTTCTCACTTAAATTTTAAACTACTATACTTCAAAGTGGCATGAGAGATAATCTATGCTCATTGAGAATCTCACCAAGAGGAAAAATTTATGGATAGAGATTATTAACCTGAAAGTTGGGGCAGTATACAGATAATTGTATTATTCTATGTGAATGAACTTTAGAATATTAGAGGTCTGGTAGAAGTAATTGACACAAATTTGGAGTTTTATATGGCCTTTCCTTGCTATGGAATCTCATAAACTAATCTATCATCTAGTACCTGGATATATAAATAAGAAACAATACAGATTTTTAAAAATGCACTAATTGCTGGAGATTCTAGCTGTGGATAGGTAATGTTTGTTATGGACTCTTAATAAAAAGAAGAAATAAGGAAACATGATATTGGTAGGTCACCATTTGGAAACAATTGATCTATTACTTAAAAACAAAGCCAAATTGATGTAAAGAATCAATGTAAAATAATTCTAATATAAAAAAACCATTTTTATGCACAAATAGCAAGCTGAATTTCAAATCTATATGCAAAAGTAAAGGAATATGATAATCAAAAGAATTTTGAAAAAGAGGTATAAAGTTAGAGGACTCCCATAATCTGATTTTAGGATTTACAAAAAGCTAAGATAATGAAGAGAGTGTGGTATTATTGAAAAGACAGCTATCTTGAATAATAGAACTGAATAGAGTGTTCAGAAATAAATTCACACATGTACGGTGAAGATTAGTGCCACCAAAAAGATTTGAAGGATGCAGGGGTGGTGATTACATCACATTACTATTCAACACTCCTATTTGGCATGTGCAGAAAATAGATGGATCTTGGAGGATGACAGTGGATTATCATAGGCTAACTCTACTAATCTAATTGCAGTTGCTGTTTCAGATATGGCATCACTGCTTGAAAAATTAAACCATTCCCTAGATACTTGGTATGAAGCTATTGATTTGGAAAATGCCTTTTATTCCCAATACATGTTGATTTGCTTTCAGCTGGCAAGACCAACAAAACACATTCACTGTTGTTCCTCAGGGGTATAGTCTTATGTTATTATCTAGTCTGCATATCTATTGATCAAATAGTATGCTGATTGGAACTAGTGAGCAAAAAGTCCAGCTGCTCTAGATTTATTGTTTAGGTATTTGCATGTCAACAAAAATTCATGTGGCTTTCATATCAGTAAAATTTGTAGGCAGCCATTGGAGAAGGCAAAGCAAAGATATCTCATTCCTAGTGAAGGATGATCTATTGCATCTGCCTTGTCCTACAACCTAAAAATAGTCAGAATACCAAGTGTTCCTGCAAGAAGCTTGGAACCAAAATATTTCTCATTTGAATATGTGACATGGACCCATTTATTAACACAAAAAGCTGCTAGTTTTGAGTGGGGACTGGACTATGAAGAGTCTCTGCAGCAATTCTAGACTAACATGCAAGCTATTTTACCGCTAGGGCCAAACTGATCCAGCATATCCAATAGTGCTTGAAGATTATGTGGCAAATGAGATTCTATTTGGAGCCTTTGTCAGGGTTCTAAATGTGAATCACAGAGCAGAAATGTGGGATTTGAGAGCAAAGCTTGTCATCCTTTGCAAATATTTATTCTCCTTTTATGAAACAACATTTAGCTTATTACTGAGCCTTGGTAGAGACTGAATGCTTATGCATGGGTCAGTTAATACCATGATAACCAAGTTACTTATCATGAAATGTATGGCCCACTAAGCAATTAAGTTGGGCATGTGTGGCAGTACTCCATCACCAAGTGGAAGTGACATATAAGAGATTAGGCTCTAGTAGGCCCTGAAGACAAAAGTAAGTTACTGAAAAAGTGATTCATATGCCTATGTCCTCCATTCCTTTCTTCTTACCTTTGCTAACCCAGGGAAGAGCTTTGGTTTCTTGGGGAGTTCTTATAGGAATTGAAAACTTGGGCCTTGTTTACAGAGGGTTTTAGACAACTTAGCTACACCACCCAATAATGGACAACAGCATTACTATAGCCCCTTTCTGGCTTATTAATATGTGACAGTTGTGGAGGATAATCCTCACATAATCCAGAATCTCAGGCAGTGTATCTGGTAGTTTATTTTTCATGGAAAGAGAAATTGTCAGAATCACATTGTATAAAAATTCATGGGCTGTGTCAAGTAGTTTGACTGTATTGTATGGATTTAAAAGAAACCTGGAAAATATGAGAGTAACTTCTTGGAGAAAGATGTGTAGATAGGACTTTTTGAATGGGTGAAAACAAGAATCTATTTGTGTCCCATGTAAATGCTCACAAGAATGTTCTTTAGCAGAGAACATGTTTATAATCAAGTGGATAGGATGACCTGTACTTTTAATACCAGGCAGCTTTTTCCTAGTGATTGCCCAAGTCGCTTAGGAACAAAGTGGACATGGTGGTTTTTATGCATGTTCTCATTGTCATGGACTTCTACTCAACAAGGCCAACCTCATTAAAACCATTGTTGAGTATCCAATATGGCAGCAGCAGAGACCAATACTCAGCCCATGTGACAATTATCCTAAGGTTTCATCCAGTTACCTAATAGCAGGTTGATCATATTGGACCATGTTCATCATGGAAGGGGCAGCATCTTGTTATTAATAGAAAATATTCTTTTTCTGGGTCCTAATTTACATTCTCTATAAACAATGCTTTTTACAATATTCCCATATGTGTGCCCTATAGAATGACTTAACGTCCATCATGGTCTTCCACAACATTGCTTCTGCTCAAGGAAACCACTTTAAAGCAAATAAAATGTGGTCCATTGTTCTCACCATACCTGAATTCACTTGGAATTTGCTGTGGGTCACTAAAATAATAGAACATGGTTCTCATTCTGTCATGATTTTGTCCTTGGAGATTGTCTTTGATCCAGATACAGCATTCTCTCTATGCTTCCATGTGCTGAGACACAGATGGTAAGATTTTCTTTTGGCAGTGGCCACCTGACAGTTATAGGGTCTGAGACAAGACATGAATGAGTGATATCTTTTGACAGAATATTGCTAGCTATAATAGGATCCTCAAAAATAAAACCTAACCCCTCTAGGAAAAATTCATTGATCTTTAAGTATTCTTATTATATCACAATGTGGCAAAACTTCATCCAAGATGAATCAGATGAAGTGGCAAAACTTTCTAAGTGGCAAAACTTCATCCAAGATGAATCAGATCAAGTGGCCACTTTGGAAAGCATTTGACTTGAACAAAATTGTTCATTTGTGAGTCACCTCAGAAAATAAAATAGGGTTTCTGAGACCCAATGGACAGCATCTGCTTATTGGTAGTAAAAGACCCCCAACTGATATTCAGAATAAAAAATTGCTTCACCTAGGATTAATTTTACCCAAGCTAATAAAAAATTGACAACCTTAAGCTATGACTAAACTCTCTTTTGATGGAGAGTTTATTCCATTTCTATTTAAAGTTTTTACTAATGATACAGAACTTTCTGCCACCATTTTAACTATTTTCACTTTGTAAGTTTTATAATGTTTTTGTTAGTTTTTACTTTATTCTCTTAATTCTTCATTAATGTCTATTTTCATAACTTTTACATATTTTGCATTACAGTATTTTGAGTCCCTTCTTATTTTCCTTGATTTATTATTTAAGATACCTTCTTCAAGGTTACTATTGGCTTAAATAAATGATCCTACAACTATTTAAATATTTGATTTAATACCAACATAACTTCAGCAAAATATACATTCTTCCTGCATTCCAGCATTTTCTCATTTCATTATTGTACTTATTACAAATTATATCTTTGCACATTAATATCCTAAACCATAGAATTTTCATTACATTTTAAGCATGAGCTTTTTAGAATCTGAACAAATAGGAAGTGGAATTAAAAAACACAATAAAATATAATACTGGAGCTTATAATTACCTATATGCTTACCTTTACCAGAAGTCTTTATTCCCTTCTGCTGCTTCAACCCACTGTCTCATGTCCTTTTTTTTTTCTATCTGAAGAACTCCCTGTATTATTATTGTAGGAGAAATTTAGCAGTGTTGATCTAGTAGCTTTTGTTCATCTGGGAATGTGTTAATTGTGCCCTCATTTATAAGTCATCTTGCCAGATATAAAATTATCTGTTGAAATTGTATTCTTTCAGCATTTACATATTTCATCCCATTGCCTTCATGCCACCGTGATTTTTGTTGAGAAACCAGCACTTAATTTTACAGTAACTGCCTTTTACATAACATGTTGCTTTTCTCTTCCTACTTTCAGAACTCATTCCTTATGTTTGCATAATATAGTCCTACTACATTATTTCTGGAATGGTTCTGCTCAAGTTTATCTTGTTTTTTCCTAGTATTCATGAATATTTGTGCATGTCTTTCATTAGGTTAGATAAATTTTATGCCATTATTTTTTTTTAAGATTTATTTATATTTATTTATATATCTGCCCCTGCTACTTGTTCTTGCTGTGTTCATTTGCTTTTGGCATTCTGTGTCTGCTTGTCTCCCCCTGCTGTGGCATCCTGCCAAGTCAGCTCACCATGTGGCAGCTTGCCTACTCATGGTGGCTTGCCTGCTTCATGGTGGTTTTGCTTGCAGGTGGTGGTTTGCCTGCTTTGTGGTGGCTTTGCTTGATTGTGGCAGCTTTGCTTGCTCGTGGTGGCTTGCCTGCTCATGGCAGCTTGCCAGCCCATGGCAGCTTGCCTGCTCAAGGTGGGTTGCCTGCTCAAGGAGGCCCCAGGAACTGAACCCAGGGCCTCCCATGTGGTAAACCAGAGCTCTACCAATTGAGCCACAGCTGGTTCCCAACCCACTATTACTTTTAATATTTCTCTTGTCCCATTTTCTTTTTTTTTCTCCTCAAAATCATATTAAGGCATTAAAAATGTATTGATAGTCCCCATCTGAGACTAAGGTTCTGTTCACTTTATCTCAAAGTTCTTTTTTCTTTCTCCAATATAGCCAGGATCATTTCAGTTTTGCTCTCTTTTCTTTCACTGATTCTTTCTTTTCTATATACAACCTATGGTCTTTTTCTCTGATGATTTTTCAAGTCTTTTCTTCTTCCTTTATATGGACAATAATTTCTTGCATCTTTGTTCCATAAGCTTTTATTTTATTTTTTCTTTATTTCTAAAGAAGTTTAGATTACAGCAAAATTTTATAGAGGGGCCGGCAAGATAGCTCAGTGGATAAGAGTGCCAGTATACCACATGGTAGGCCCCGGGTTCAGTTCCTGGGGACCTCTCTGAGTGGGAAGACAGCCTTGAGAAAGACAAGCTGCCATGGGTGGGGCAAAGCCACCGTGGGCAATGCAAAAAGCTGCCACAGGCAGGGCAGAGCCCCCATGGGCATGGCAAAGTCACCCGTGAAACACAGAGCTGCTGCCTGCAAAATGTGGAAGCCGGGCAGCCCACAAAACATGGAGCACTGCTGCCCACAAAACATGGAGTGGAGATGCCTGTGAAAAACAGAATGGAGCCACCACGAACGGAGCAAGATGCCTCCACAGAGGGCTGACTCAGTACATCACTGCAAAGATAGGGGTAGACAAGAAGCAGACATAGAAAAACACAGAAGAATGGACACAAAGCAAGAGCAAGCAGAAAGGGGGGATATGTAACCAAAAAAAAAGTTTTATAGAAAATATAGGTGATTCCCATATACCTCATCCCCTTCCCCTCTCCCATTTTCCCCTATTAATAACATCTTTCATTAGTATGGTACAATTGTTACAGATGATGAACAAATATTGAAACACTGTTACTAAACATAGTCTGTAGTTTACGTTATGGTTTATACTTTGCACAATTCCATTTTATAGGTTTTGATGAAATATATACTGGCTTGTGTCCATCATTACAAGATCATGCAGAACAATTCCAGTGTACAAGTTCCACCTATTCTTCCCTCCCCCTCCACTCAGAGTCACTGGTGACCACTGTCTTTATATCAGTGTTAGAATTTCTTTCATTACTAGAATAATAATAACTCTACTTTTGTCCATGGTTGCATTACTCCCTTATGTTTGTTCATTCCTCTATCTTGAGGATGTTGCACTAGTGATGTTCACACTGCTTGAGATTGAGGGGGGCTAAGATATCATATAAACTTCTATTTAACAATGTACATATTAGTATCTTAATTTTTAACTATGATATTAAGTCATGAGTTGTGTGTTTCTAAAGTTTGTATCCAGATATTTTTCTGACAACTATTTCTTTGAATGTAAGAAGCTAACAAAAAATTAATTGTAAAAAACGTGTTTCATTCTTTTTGAAAATTGGCACTGTATTGTCTGGTGATCTCCTTCAGAATCTAGCTTTCCTATTAAGATCAACCCGAGGCAATAGTGTGGGGTCTCTACTTTCCTTAGAAATTTCTATTTTCATTAGAATTAGAGTGCCTCCACTATCACTATGAAAAAGAAATTAACCCCTTCAGATTTCTCTTTTGTAGTCCTAAAGCCAGGAGTCCTTTATCCCAGGAAACATTGAATTGATTATCTCTTCCACTGCTTTAACTGTCTTCCTACAGTTTCTGTCTGCATGGCAAGTTCTGAGAAGAACAAGACAGCAATGGGTGTCCTGTGTCAGGCCTTCAGGAATCTGTATGTGTTCCAGTAGTATGTATTGGTTGCTCTTCTCCCTCTAAAACAGAGACAGCTACCCACAATAAAAGTTCAGGTTGGCTCTAAAATGTACCAGGGAGGGGTTATGGTAGATGCGAGCTGGTGCTACCCATTTTAGTTGTATTTTCTTGATCCAGGGGTCTCTCTGTTTCTGCAATAATTTAATTGATTTCTGGAGTTTGGTGAAGATAGTTTGGCCTTTTATATATTTTTTTCAAATATTATCTGGATGAACAGAACCTAAACTGTCTTATTCTGCTAATTTGGTTGCATATAATTGATCATAATAAAAAGAACATGTAACATTTTATTTCCTAGAGATTATACTAGCAATATAATGAATTGAAGTAGGGTAAAAAATTTCTTCAGAGGGATCAAATTTTAATATTAATATGATATAATCCAAAATGAAGTCAAAGGTGAAGAATCAGATTTCAAAAATATATATGAAATGAAAATTGCATATAAATAATGATTTTAAATGTCATTGGA
>PVKH010029394.1:0-12669 GCA_004027955.1 Chaetophractus vellerosus | reverse complement strand
ACTGAATGGTTCTGCTGAATTCCTGCTTCCCATCTTGCCTCCTGCAGTTGCAGTTCTTGCTCCTACCACTTCACCCATGGGGGCACTCCACCCCACCTCCTTTATTCTCCAAAGCACAATTAACAATTAGACAATTTTATGTTTTAGCTTTTGCTGAAGGTCTGGGATAACCCTAGGGTCTCCAGTATGGCAAAGACAGAAAACAACTTCAGGTTGGCCATCAGCACCTGCTGTTCTCAGAGCTCTTCAGCCAACACTCACCACAGGAGCTTTGCACTGTTCTTTCCTTTTAGGCCCTGGCCTGCTGCTGTGGTGTAGAACCTGCTTTCCCCTCCACCCTGATCCTTCTGTTCGTCCTCTTCTCGGAGTCCCCAGGGTTCCTAAACCTTTCTCCTTCTGTCAGCTGTGGCTTTAAAACTCTATATGGAAGAAGGGGCTTAGGGAAAGCAGTCTGATTGGAAGTTGGGGCTAAAGGACTAAAGAACTTATCTCGAAGTTTCCTTTGTTTAGAAGCATACCATTTGTATTTAGAGTGTATGCTATTTGGGATGGGTTGGGGGGAAGGTCTAACAGAAGTTACAGGTAAGAGCTAAAACAACATCTACTGACAGAACCACCCCCTCATTTTACCACTGCAAATTCACCACCTCTCTACCTACAGAAAAAGTCTATCAAAACCTCCTCTTTTCAGAATATGTCTTATGTAGCTTACCTTTCATAACCAAAAAATCCCTCCGGGTGTTTTCTCAAACAAAAGAGCCTTGTCTCTTCCACCTTCCAGAATTTGGAAGCAGCTTCAGACATTGTTGGGTTTTTGTTTTTTGTTTTTTGTTTTTAATATACTTTTTATTTTTTAAAAAAAGATATTTAGATTACATAAATGTTACATAAAAATATAGGGGATTCCCCTATGCCCTGCTTCCTACACCTCCCACATTAACAACATCTTTCATTAGTGTGATACATTCGTTACAATTGATGAAAACACTTCAGAGCATTGCCATTAAGCATGGATTATAGTTTACATTGTAGTTTACACACTCTCCTACACAATTTTGTAGGTTATGGCAAGATATTTAATGGCCCATATCTGTCATTGTAATGTCATTCAGGAAAATTCCCAGTTCCCCAAAATGCCCCCATATTTCACCTGTATTTCCTTCTCCCTGCCCTGAGGACCTCTAGTGGCCACTACCTCCACATGAATGATACAGTTTCTTCCATTGCTAGAATCACAATAAGTCTATAGTAGAATACCAGTAAGTCTGCTTTAAGTCCATAGTTTATTCCCCAATCCTGAGGATTCTGGGATGGTGTTGCCCACTCCACCTCTAATTAAGAGGAGGCTTTGATCCCATGGGGCAGATGGATGGGACTCTCTTGCTTGCAGTTGTAGACTCTCTCGGTTCTTTGGGCTGGTTTTTGTCCATCATCTCCTTGTTAGTTGTCCTGGGTGAGTCCAATGAACTGGAGAGTAGGCACTGCAACTCCATTGAATTTCAGTGCCCAGCTGGCACATGGACAGCCCAGAGATTAAAGTCTCTTGGACGTACACCTACCAACTCCACACCAACTATAGGTTCAAATAAAAGGGACAGAAGAGGCATGTGTAGAGAAGTCACATCTGAGTCCAACTGTCACACTTGGGAGCACAAACTCCAAAGTAGGACCCACTGGCAAGGCACCAAACTCCAGAGCTGTCTGCCATGATTAATCGAATTTGGCGATATTCTTGGCTTCATTTTTTAAGCGGTTTCAGATCACAAAAGGGTTACAACTATGGCAGGGGAGGATCAATGGGGTGGGGTGTCAGTGATGGGGGATACATGGGAAGATGTTCACCTGGGCATACATTTAAGGTATATGAATATGTTCAAATGTTCATGGAGCTTTGCCACAGTGGGTGGAGATTTCACACAACAAATGAAAGATTATTGAATTCCCATCCCAAGGAGCTCTGCCACATTCTCTAATGGAACAGCAACAATCCCCCAAGTGCAGGGGCAATGACTAGTGAAGAAGGATGGTCCAATGATGGGCCTTTGATGTTGATGACTATGCTTGCGAGCCTTTGGCTCTTGAATGTGCAACTTAGCCTCGTCTTGGAGAGTGCCTAAGAGTTGCCTCCTGAGAACCTCCTTGTTGCTAAAATGTGGCCTCTCTCTACACCAAACTCAGCAGATAAATGCATTACCTTCCCTTTAGCATGGGACATGACTCCCAGGGATGAGCCTCCCTGGCACCAGGGGATTACTACCAAGCACCGGCTGGTGATACAACTGGAAAAATACTTTGAATAAAAGGGGGAAAAGGTAAAGACAAATTAGTGTATATGGCTAAGAGACTTCAAAGTGAGTCGGGAGGGCATCAGAGAGGTAACACTTATGCATGTCTCGGCAGGATCTCATAGACGGCCAAGGTAGTTACTACCCCAAATAGTGGGGATCCTAAGGGCTCTGGAGACAGGCATTGTTTTTCCAAATAGCAATTGTTCTCTGATCATAAAACTCACAGAGTAAAAGTTATTGGTATTCAAAGAGTGTTCAGTCTTCATTATGTTTTTAGGACATTGTCAAGTATTACCATGAGGGAAAACCCCCAAATAATAGATTTGGTGGACCTCAGCAATAGTAGTTCACCTCCCTCTGTGTGGATCAGAAAACTGAAATCAAAGCATTTCCATGGTAGGTCTGAGGGCACTGGCAAGCTCCACTATGGAGAGCTGGGACTAGAGATGCCTCAGCACAGCCACTGCTGGTCTGATAATAGTTGAATGCAGACAGGATATAATTTAGGTTGTTAATCTTGCTTTTCAAATGCAGGAGGGTGGCTCAGAATTCTTATATACTTGACTTTGGGTCTTAAATCATATGCAAATGGTATGAATAGATGTGTAAAATTATGTACATATATATTAGTTTTACAGGTGAAACTTAGCTACCAATAGAGAAATTTATGTTGTATTGTCAAAAGATATAGCTTCTTTAGTGCTGTTCGGATTGCAGTTCAAATTGTCATAAAAAATAAAGATAAAATCTCGTGGGCTCTTTAGTCCCATCAGACATCAGGGTTGAGTCTAGGTTTTTCCCACTGAATAGCTGCCTTTGTCTCTTTCATATCATTAGGATGCTTGGTGACTTCTAATCCTTAGGACACTGCTCCCTGTCTGTAAAGCACATTTCTGGTGCATTTAAATATTTTTTCTGATTATAAAAATAATGTATATCCATTGTAGAAATTTTGAAAAATACTGAAAAGCATAAAGAAAGGAAAACTACTTATAATAATATCACTAGAGATAACCACAGATTACAATTTGGCATTAGTGCATTTCTTAAGACATTTTTCTTTGCATTATATAAAATATATACTCTATGCTTTTTTCTGTAGTGGGATTATATGCTGTACATTGTTTTGTAGCCTGCTTTTTTTTTTTTTAACACCACAGCATAAGCATTTCCCCCATTAGATTAGATATTTGTAAGAAATTGATTTTAAAGACATCATTATTAATTTTGAATGGTTTCTTACTGAAGAGGCACAGACTAAGGCTAACCCCATTTACTGATCCCAGGAACCAGTCATGACAACCTTTGAGAGGTCATTCAGGATCAAGTCCTAACTCCTTAACATGGTTTCTTGGTCTACCCTTGTTCACTTCTCCAGCTTCTTCTCTCCTCAGTTCCCCCTTCACAATCAAACTCTAAGTGCCAGAGACACCAGACTAAGATCCGGGAATGAATTGGTTGGTCACCCAGCCATCTCTCTGTCAGACTGCTCTCCCACCTCCTTGGGGCCTTTGAACCTGCTATGGCCTTTCTGGAAAGCTCTCTCTGATTTCAGCTGCCTAATTCCTACTACACCTTTCAGATGTTAGTTTGGACTTTCCTTCCTAAGAAGCCTCCCCCGAACACCCTGGATCAGGTCCAGTGTCCCTTTCACATGCTCCCACATTCGCCCCACCCCCGCCTTAATGGCATATATCATGGTATAGAACTTAACCTCTTTTCTTGTTTTCTTGTCTGCCCCAACAGAAGGACTGTGACTTCTGTCAGAACAGAGACCCTATCTATCTTGTTTTAAAAGATGAGTATTCCAGCACTGAAAACAGTATGTAGCACTGTGGTATTTTCTATTTCCCGATTAGCTTATTTATGTTATATATTTCCCCACTCCAATGAAAGCTCTGTGAGTAGAAGCCTTGTCTAATTTGCTGCTCTGTTCATTCTCAGCACCTAGAATTGTTAGTACCTTAAAGTGCACCAGTTCATATTTTTTAAATCTGTATTTGTGGCTGTATATTTGGTTATAGGCGTATATGTGTAAATGAGATGGATGGTCCACACGTTTTTGTTACCTGCTTTTTCCACTCAACAATATATTGTGACTATCATTTCATTTTAGTAAGTAATGTTCTGTAAAAATTTTCTTAACCCATCTTTCATTGTAAAACCTCTTGATTATTTTTAATTGTAAGCCTTAATTATGTCTTAGCCCTTAACTATGTCTTAACCATAGTTAAGGGTTTACAACCAAACCAGTGAAGTCTATCAGTAGGAAACATTTTTCTATTTGGTGCGCATACAACGTGGAGATCAGAAGATGGCGCAAGAGAACACTCCCCAAGTCCAGGAGTGGCTCCACCCTGACCTCCTTGGCTCTTCCTCTCCTTTATTCTAGATTTTTATTCTTCTGCCTCGTCCCCGTGTCCCTTCCTTATCCAGGTTCTTCTTCCTCAGCCTCTGGCTTAGATTTTGAGATGCTGAATTCCCTCTGGTTTGCCCACTAATGGAACTGGGGCGGGGGTAGAGGAAAGTGGCCCTTCCTGGTACAATCCCAGAATGACTCAGCCTCAGCAAATTAGACAAGACCTCAGCCCCCAAAGGGCTGAAGAGGGTTTTCTTCCTACTGTGTGCCCAGCTACACAATCTTTACACAACAGTGGTCTCGAAGATCCGTCCATAATTGTTTGGGAAATGGCAGTTCATTCAATCCACAAACACTCAATGGGTTTATTTTTTGTCTAATCTAAATGCTGAAATGAACCATCACTTAACTGCAACTTCACATGTATTCTCAATTATTTTATCAAAGAAAAAACTGCACTGGACCATGTAAACCAGGCAAGGATGAATTATTCATAGCTGCTGCTGTAGAGGAGAGAGTAGAATTCAACACCCTCACCCCATCCCACCCCACCCCCCAACAAAGGAGAGCAAGCTTTTTAAAGGCTAGGGTTGGGTTAGTGGAAGAGCACTGGCTAGTAAGGGGAGTTGATCATGGGGTGAGTGAGGGATATACTGAGGTTGCAGTTAGGACCACTTGGTTGAGAATGTTTTCCTAAAAGAACTTAGGCCACCTGGAGTGTTCAAGTGCTGGGAGGGAGAGAGGGGGAGAGAGGGGAAGATAAGGAACTGCCTGGTTAAGAACCTCTCAGGCACCTAGATAGTGTAAGGGCCAGGGTGAGAGGAAGGTCAGGGGCCCCAAGTCAGGGAAAAACCTGTCTAAAGTTTAGTCAAGCTAAAGGGAAATTAAGTCTGTCTCGGTCAATTTCTTGAAGAGAACATTCTAGAAGAGTAGTTTCTGGTTCAAAGGGTGTATGCATTTTTAAGTCTGTTGATTCATACTGTCAAATTGCCCTCCCTAAAGGTTGGGAATTACATTCCCACCAGCAGTGTTCACTAATGCCTCCCCAGCACTGGAAACAATCATTCTTTCTGGTAGGCAATTATTGGTATCACAAATTTGCATTAATTTGCATTTCCCTACAGTATATGTTTTCAGGCAATTAGGGAGGCAAAAGTGGTATCTTGTTTCATGAATTCGCATTTCTCTAAAGCTTATGTTTTAGAATTTTAATAATTTCAAAGAGTGTTTTTCTTCTTAGTAAAGAAATAAAACATTTAGGTTTTGTCTATTAATTCTGAGCTCATGTGAGCCAAGGAGACATGAGAACTTTTAATCATGTCTATACACAATAGACAACTGGAGTTGAAAAGAAACAATGATCATTTAGGCAACCCTGTTGTTTTACAGATTAAAATGACAAAAAAAAAAAAAAAATTAAGGCCCAGTGGTTAAAGAAAAAATTATCTTATGAAAGCCATGATAGTTGAATCAAATATAAAATGAGATTTCTTTGCAGCTGCAAAATCATGGAAAACTACAATGTTTTTCAATTTAAGCAGTATTTTGAAGCATAAACTTTGCATAAGATGTCACAGAAAACACAAGGATAAGGCTGCTTTCAAGGAATTTATGTTCAATAGTGATGGATTAATATAAACAAGATGTTTGGTAGAAAGCAATTGATTCATGGCTTCTAGTCAACCAAGATGATGGCATTAGTCAACCAAGGGTGCTATTCCTCCAAGGAACAACTAGCAAGCACTGGCAGAGCCATCTTCCTCAAATCTCAGGAAAACAGTTAAAGGGTTACAGTATCTAGGCAAGGGCCAAATCATGAAAATGCAGCTTTAAAAACAGTAGAAATGCATGGTGCCCTTGCTGGCCCCTCCTTCCCTCCTAGCCAGCATGGTATAGAGCCAGCCTGTGTTCCCACTGTGGGTCCCTGGTAGTGTTCAGGCATAAAGAAATAAAGACTTCCAGTAAAGGAAACATATGGGTAATTAAAAATGTCAGTAGTAGTGTATTGCATTTTTTGGTATATAATGCCACTTTTTACTTGTTACGGGTTCTAAAATGCAAATGCTTAAAAAGTAATGATAAATCTCAGGTTTGGGACATATAATGTGCAATGATATAATTTGTAACAAGTACAACAAAATGGTGGGTATAGGTAGATAGGAACAGTATATGTGTATGGTATTTTTTTTTTTAAGATTTAATTTATTTATTTCTCCCCACCCCTCATTGTACTTACTGTGTCTGTTTGTCGAGTGCTCATCTTCCTTTTAGGAGGGAACCAAACCCAGGACCTCCCATGTGGGAGGGAGGCACCTAATTGCTTGAGCCACCTCTGCTCCCTGCTTTGTTGTATCTCCCATTATATTTCCTTCTTGTGTCTCTTGTTGTGTCATCTTGTTGCATCAGCTTGCCGCACCAGCCCATCATGTCAGCTTACTATCTTGTTCGTCTTCTTTAGCAGACACCAGGAACCGAACCCATGACCTCCCATGTGGTAGGCGGGAGCTTGATCACTTGAACCACATCCGTTTTCCATGTGTATGCTATTGAAGTTAAATTGGTATCAAATCAAACAAGATTGTTATAAATTTAGGATGTTAATTTAATGCCCATGGTAACCACAAAGAAAATATGTGAAAAGTATATACAGAAAGAAATGAGAAGGGATTAAAAATGGTACAATTCAAAAAAAATTAAATAAATATGAAAGTAAGCATTAACAGAAGAATTAAGGGACCAAAAAGGCATAAGATGTACAAAGACCAAATAGCAAACTGGCAAAAGAAAGTCCTACATTGTTAGTAGTTACTTTAAATGTAAATGGATTAAACTCTTTAGTCAAAAGGTAGACATTGGCAGAATAGATAAAAAAAGCATGACTCTATATGCTCTTTCCAAGAGACTCACCTTAAATGCAAAGACACATGAAAGTTGAAAGTGAAAGAATGTAAAAAAATATATGCCATGCAAATAGTAACCAAAAGAGAAAGTGGCTATACTAGTATTAGATAAATGACTTTAAGTCAAAAACTGTTAACAAGTGGCAAAGAAGGCTACTATATACTGATAAAGGAGTCATTTCAATAAGAAGACATAACAATTATAAATATATGTGTACTTAATAGCAGAGCCATGATATATATGAAGCAAATATTGACAGATTTGAAGGGAGAAATAAACAGTTCCACATTAATAGTAGGAGACTTCAACACACCACTTTCAATAATGGATCAAACATCTTGACAAAATATCAATAAAGAAAGAGGAGATTTGAACAATACAATAAACCAACTAGATATAACTGGCACATATAAAACACTTCACTCAAAATCATCAGAATACACATTCTTCTCTAGTGCACATGGATCATTCTCCAGGATAGACCATATGTTAGGTCACAAAACAAGTCTTAATAGATTCAAAAATTTTGAAATAATACAATGTGTCTTCTCTGACCACAATGGAATGTAGCTAGAAATCAATAACAGAGAGAGAAATGGAAAATTCCCAAATATGTGGAAATTAAACAGCTCACTCTTAAACATCCAATTGGTCAAGGAATAAATCACAAGGGAAATTAGGAAATATCTTGAGGCAAGTGAAAATGAAAACTAAACATACTAAAAGTTATAGGATGCAGCAAATGCAGTGCTAAGAGGGAAATTTATAGCTATAAATGCTTACATTAAAAAAGAAGAAAGATCTCAAATCAGAAACCTAACCTCACAAATGGAAGATCTAGAAAAAAAAGAGCAAACTGAACCCAAAATGAGCAGATGGAAGGAAATAACAAAGATTAGAGCAGAAATAAAGAATAAAAAAAACAGAGATTTAAAAAAAAAAAAACAGAAGAGAGAGGATACAAAGGATGAAAATCAGAAATGAAAGGGGGGTGGGCATTACTACTGACCCCACAGAAATAAAAAATATTATAAAGGGATACTATGAACAAATGTTGTATAACCTAGATGAAATGGACAAATTCTGAGAAATACACAAACTACCTACACTGACTCAAGAAGAAATAAAAGATCTTAACAGAGCAATAACAAGTAAAGAGATTGAATCAGTCATCAAAAACCTCCCAAGAAAGAAAAGCCCAGGAACAAATGATTTGGACTTTCTCTTCTAGGCAGTGGTGAGGAACTGAAGGTCTTAAAACCGAGGACTAATGTGTGTTTGTCAGTGTGGTTTAATCTCATGAGCATATACTTTACAGTCCTGGGATGTGGGTTCAATTTCCAGCTCTACTACTTATTGAGGATCCCTGGTCAAAGTAATTTTCTTAGACATCAATTTCCTATGCTAAAGTAAGAATATAACAATGTCTTCTGGCTGGAATTTTGTCAGAATCAAATACAAAAATGTACATGAAAGCTATTTGTTAACTGCATGAATAAAAATAAATATTAACTATTATGATTCCTAGTATATTTTAGAAAGATCACGAAGGCAGCTCTGGAGCAGAGAGATGTACAAGCCACTTGGAGAGTGTTGTAATTCCACATAAAGGATGATGTTGAGGCCCTACACTAAGGCAGTGGCAGTGAAGATGGTGAGGAAAGACCTATTTAAGAGATAATTAGGACATTTTATAAGCAGTACTAAATGACTGGAAAAAAGGGAGGAAAAAGGAGGGGGATCAGAATGATTCAGAGTTTGATGTTGAGTAATCAAGTGGATGATGATGTCATTAATAAAGGAAGAAGAGTGGGTGGATAATGTGTTCTATTTTAGGAACATTGCGATGGTGTGACTGGGAGGCATCTATCAGATGGAGATGCTGAAGTGTGAGTGGGAAGATGAGTGGGGGGCTCAGAAAAGAGGTGTGCTGCAGATTCATATTTGGACATCATTGGGTATTTGTGTGGCTAAAACTATGTGATGTCCAAGTAAAGTTTATAACGCAATGGTTTGTACACCTTTAAAGACAAGGAATAAACAAAACAAAACGAAAAGCATAATAAAATAAGAAAAACTAAAGCCAAGGAAACTTTCCCCCCTTAAACGCCTATGCAGGAAAGCCAATTTGCAAAACAGATTAAAATAAAGCTTTTCTGGTTACTTCTGGAGTGAGGATCCTGGAAGCCACTTCTTGAGACAGCCCCGAATGGGGCTAACAGAGCCCAGTTTCAGAACCACCAACGCAGAGTAAGAAGAGAGGGAGGAGGAAGAAAGCTGCATACACGAAATCAGATTGGGATTTTAGTTTTGTTTTTTTTTTAAGCTGTTTTGAAACACTAATTCTTTTGGAGCTCACCCAGTCATATGCAGTACTAATACTTCTTCTGGCCCCCCTCATAGATTCCTGACACTGTTACAATGCCCATGCCTGCTGCCAGACACCACAGTACCATTCAAATAAAGACATTTGGCTGAGCGCTTTGGGGAATATCTATTTTCAAGTAGGTGCACTTTGGTTTTCCTTCTTATCATAAGGTGGTTGTCATGTACACATCTGCTGAGTCATTAGTGCTGAGAAAATCACATTTGTCACAATCACCATCTCTAAACAAGATAAATGTTGCCCATCCACTCACAAAGTTATTTAATAAAAATTATAAGTGTTCCACTTGTAAGGCTTTTACAAAGTTGAATTGGTTGAACTTTTCCACCTAACTAAATTGAGTCTGCTTATTAACACTGCTAAAACCTTAAAGGCAAATACAATAAAGGCAGGGTCATTTGGTTATTAAATCAGAAAGACCTAATCACGTGGTACAGAAGGACAAGAGGGACAAGGAAGAGAGGAGAGCAGAGCAATGCAAAAAGAGAGAAGAACGGATAATGGATGATGTATCCAGAGCTACTGAAAAAAAAAAAGAAAACCTCAAAAGTCTCAGTGATTTGACACAATGAAAAAAAAAATTTTTTTTAAGTATGGGGGGCCAGGAAGGTGGGTGCTCAATCACTTGAGCCACATCAGTTCCCCCACAATGAAAGTTTATTTCTTGTTTACTCAAAGTTCAATGTTGTGGATGTTTATATGATTGGCATGTGGCTATTCATCTTGAAAACTGGACACCTCTTAAGGGCCTTAGAGTCTTTGTCTGGATCCTCTGCCATCCTTTGCCTTTGGGAAAGAGAGGGGATCACACACGAGAGGTTTCTATGGGCCAGGCCTGAAGGGGGGTGCATCACTTCTGTACACATTCCACTGGCCAGAACTAGTCACATGACCAAACCAACCTGCAAGGCAGACTGGGAAATGCAGTCAGGTTGTGTGCCCCTGAGAAGGTGGAGATGGATGTAGTGAGGGCTAGCCAGTCTCTGCTACAGGTGAAGTAGAAAATGCCTTTGCTTGGGTTTTGTAAAAAGTTAGCAAAAACGAATCCCCTGTAAATAAATTGTCAGCCTGTCTTAATCCAAAGGCTTGGGGAAAGTGAATATTGAATACCCTCATCCTTGTCATAGTTATCAGTTAATTCCTAAACAGGAGAGGATTTCTGTGCTTTCCAACATACCAAAGAAAATGTTTATTGCTCTTATAGCTAATTCCCATCTCAAAAACTTATTTTTAAAACATTTTAACTCAAATAATTAAAATTTATTGATATTTGATGCAGCTCAACATTATTATATAAACTTTTCCTTTACAAACTTCTCATAAAAACTTCACATTCTTAGCCAAAAAAAGACTTTTAAAAGAAGCTAGACACATACCCACTGAGTCATTTAATAATTGGAATTCTGACAGGAAGATAACTGTAAAGCAGTTCTTTAAAAAGAAACACCACTCTGCTTTATTTAAACTCCACAAAGTAGGTAAGCGTTTTATGGGTCATGGATTTTCTAATACAAGGTATTATGCAATATGCAGCTGGCCTTTGAGTAGTTTTCTCCTTTATTCTTCTTGCATACCACATACATGCCATTTGATAACATCCTGAGGTCTGGGAGGCTATTGGATTAGACCTTCTACAAAGAAAAGGTATTCAACACCATGTAAAATAAAAGTCTTTGATGATTTATAAAATTAAAGCCTTTTAGTTCCTGGCAGGGGAGATTTCCTAGCCATTCTGTTGAAAAGAAAGTGACTGTATTATAACTAGCTTCCTGGAAGAACCAAAGATTCCAACTGGCTTTTTTGCAGAAAGGGCAGAGCATTAGGCCAATGTTGGTTAGACAACTTTAAAACAGCACAAAGTAGACAAAGACACTTTAAGCCTCAAAAAAGAAACCAAATGAGTGCCAATGAATTCGCATTTTATGGTGAATATAAGGATTGTCCCAGGAAAGTTTTGAGATAACATGCATCAGGCTTGTTCCCTTCAAAATTTGTCCTATATCATCCATCCATGCCATTGAGATATGTCTGATAAGATTTTTTTTTGCCTCAGAAAAATAAAAATTTGCCTGAGAAAACTAATTGAATTTGACTTAGCTGATAGTCACAACAGGATCCTCTTTCCCTTCTTATTGTTTGTTTTCATTCCACCCAGAGCTTTTGCTTTTCCTGCCTGGAGAGAGAACACTTAGCAGATATGTATTGGTATATAATTGGCATTAGAACTTGACTACTTAATTTTTTACAGAGCTTTAAACTTAAAAAAAAAAGTTATTGGTGGATTTTTCCATATTAAGCATATCAAAAGGATGTTCTGGATATATCTTTGGATCAAGATGATGGAGTAAGATGCTTCACGCCTTAATCTCCCTACAGAATCTTTGAACAACCAGCAGGAAACAGAAACATCTTTGAAAAGCCCCAGGAAAGGATTGCAGTAAGAAGATGAGCACTGAATCAAGAGAAAGGCCAATTAAAAGCAGTAGGAGCTCATGGTGCCCTGGCTGGCCTTCCCCATCCCCTCAAGGGTGCAGTGCTGACCAGCCCACATGCCCAGTGAGGATCCCTGGTCCTGGCTCTGGAGGGAGTAATCCTCGTGCACACACTGGGAGCTTGTATGTTTGGCCCAATCTGCCTGGTAGTGGCCTGAGGGACTCACTCCCAGAACTTGCCCTGTGTGTGGAAGGCAGTTCACTGAACTTTCCTACAGAAAGCTGCAGGAGAGCAGCCAAGTC
>PVKH010029393.1:0-12668 GCA_004027955.1 Chaetophractus vellerosus | reverse complement strand
CCTGCCCGTGGCGGCTTTTGCCTGTCCGTGGCAGCTTTTTGCCCTGCCCACG
The DNA here is from genome assembly GCA_004027955.1 of Chaetophractus vellerosus. Lineage (NCBI taxonomy): Eukaryota > Metazoa > Chordata > Mammalia > Cingulata > Chlamyphoridae > Chaetophractus > Chaetophractus vellerosus. The sequence continues at coordinate 12,616 of PVKH010029393.1, read as the reverse complement.
GCGGCTCCGGCCCGCCCATGGCGGCTTGCCATTCTCAAGGCGGTCTGCCCGCTAGGAGAGGTCCCCGGGAACCGAACCCAGGGCCTCCCATGTGGTTTCCCAGCGAGCTCTTTATCCACTGAGCTATCTAGCCGGGCCCACTTTTATAGGTTTTGACAAAATTTAAAGTGGCCTGTATCTGTTATTACAAGATATGCAGAAAAATTCTAATGCCCTAAAAATGCACTATGTCCCATCTATTCTATTCTTTCCTTGAAGGGGGACTTATTTTATCTTGTGATTCACTGAGATTCTTAAGTAGCTCTCAAGAGTCTTGAGAGCCCACCAGTTCACAGAAAAAGTACCAATCATAGTCTATATTTTTGGGATCTTTTAAAGGTTTTTATCCTTAATTTTTCATTAGACAGGTAATAATACATATTGTGTATGCCAGTACTGTGTTAAGTGCTTTACCTGGGTTTATCATTTAATCTTCACAATAACACTTCAATGTGGCAAGTTCTATTATTATTGCTACCCTTATTTTACATATGAGTGTACTGAGACTTACAGAGGTTAAAAAATGTTCCCAAGTTAGTGATGGAGCAGGAGCTCAAAGCCAGGCAGTCTGACTCCAGAGTTGCAGTCTCAACAACTGCTCTTTGCTACCTCTCCTAGAGATGGGTGAGGAGGCCAGTCATTAAATGCACCCCCAACACACACCCACACTCAGACACACCCCAATTCTCTACCCATGAAAGAGCTCTATTTTTCTCTGTCTTTACTTTTAAGGCTGAGCCACAGACTACCAAGCCCTTGCCTCTAGTCTCTATCCTGAGCAATGGTTTAACACATATAAATCATATTTTCCTTTCCAGCCTCCACCCAATGTCAGCTTTCTCCCAGCAACATTCAGTGTGTACCATTAGTTGGAGATTTGATTTCCCAAATACAAAGAGCCATCTGTATAACTTGCATCATCATTGAAGATGACTTTCTGGATTAGCCTCCTGCTCCCCATCTCTTGTAGCTGTAGCCACCCTGGCCTATCCATTATCACTTATCCCTATCCACTATTGATAATGGCACAAGATATTATATATATTCAGGGTTGGTGTCTGGGTAGGCCATCTGCTGAAAGTCTATGGAAAAAGATCTCTGGCCAACCATGTGTCAGGAAGGGCACCAAGCCTTGTTGTAATTATAGCTTTATTGACTTGGACTTGAAAATTTCTCCTCATCTTCTTGTATATACAACCAGTATGCTGACTATCAGGATTTGGAGAGGAAGGTCTGCATATAGCCTTGCTTTCAACTACTACTCCCTTTCTTTCTGCCTACGTAGACATTTCATTATTGCTGTTGTTTGATAAAGGTGGGGGTAAGGGCAGAGGCAAGAAAGTGATTTCCCTTAGGTCCTAGGGGTCCTGAGACAGACTTGGGATAGGGTATGGTGGGAAGAGTATGGTGGGAAAGCAATATCCTATACTTCATTGCTGTACCTTCTTTCCTCTGTCTTCTTAGGGCCAGGAGCTGGTTTGAGTGACTTGGGTCAAATACACATGTTCTTATGTTGCCAATCCACTAATCAAAGTCTCTAGAAGCCTATGTGGTTTCCTCCCTGACTTGGGGAAGTCTTTCTGTTACTAAGGTCTTAGGCCTTCTTTTTCTTTCTGAAGGAGCGAGCATGAGCTGGCATGGGGTAGAATATATACACTCATAGCTGGATTGCTGGAAGCAACCCATATTTAGCTTCTTCCTACTTGCATGTTTCAAACTATTCCCCATATGATCAGTACGGAAGTTGCACCTCCTCAACATTTAGTTATTCTTGAGCAAGTTGCTCCATATTCATGGATCATACAGGCCAACTACAGCCACTACAATTGAGAGCAGGAAACGCTTTGCTAATGCTCTGTCAGAGGAAATCATGGCCATGCGTTCTTAGTCAGGTAAGACCTCTTGAGGATTCCTCTTGGCCTCACTTGATTTGATGTTTGCTGTGCTAGTAAATATTCTCCCCACATCTACCCTGGGAGTCTGAGACAACCAGGCGAAGAGATCATGTAGAGATCATGAGTTTGTAGGTGAGATAGGGAAGGAGGTAGGTCCCCTTTGGCAGGGGTTCTAAGGACCTTTGGTGACCCTACCATATATCAGTTGTCTGTCCTTCTGTTTTTAGTTGAAATGGTAGGAATCAAACTATCAACTGTCAGTTCAAGTTGAGTAACAACTCTGCTTTTCTATCATCTCCCTGCTAAAAGTTGACAAATAGGATTCTCCCTGGGTGCATGCTAGGTTTGTTGCATTCACCTTTCACTTCATATACTATTTTTGGCAACTGAATTCTCAATCTCCAAAGGAGTTAGCATTTCCATGCACATTGGAGCTATTCTCAGCCTTGTTCTTGTCCGTGAGCTAGATGAGATCAGAAGCACATAGGATCTGCATATAAGCAGAGCAATTTAAGGCAAGATCTGTCAGTGAGTGCTTTTAATGTTGCTTGACAAAATATGTGACACTAAATCTTCATAGACTGAATAAGTACTGTGAGTTCCAACAAAGTAAACCAAAGTAAACATTGCTCTTATGGGAAATAAAATTCCATGTGGTTAGGGGCAGAGCTGTGATTAATTCAGTGGCAATGAAAAGACCATGAAAATATAGTAAGGTTATTGACTCTGTCTGGGAAACAATTTAATATCAGCCATATATACACATATGATTTAATACCAAATGATGGGCGGTGGGAGAAGAACTGGCATTTCTCATCTTTATTTATAAATTAATGTACCAATACTCTAGGTAGCATCACCCCATCAATTATTGATCCTGGCCTCACTATAGAAATCAGTAAGGAAAACAGAGTGATAAAAGGCAACATTGCACAGATGAGGACCAAGTTTCTCTGAGAGTCTCTCAGTGTGTATGTGTGTGTGTGTTATGTGTGTGCATGTATAGACAACTCATTTTACCTCTACAACCATTGTCAACTAAACTGGGGCTTTCTCAGAGCTCCCTTGGACTGCAGCCTTGTCTAAAGTGCATGCTTTCATAATGTGCATTTTAACGTTAAATGATTTTTAATATTCTACATATGGTTTCATGGTTTTAAGTCTCTGCTCTGGGAATGAACAGGGCTGTGGTATTATGATGAATAGTGGATTGTGTCCAGGACACCCACTTACTTCCCTACATATCAAACATGTGGCGCTCCCATTAAACATGGGACTGTCTCTAGGGATTACAGTTGTCCTATCTAATCCAGTCCTGTTTTGTTCCCTCGACCCGGATTGAGAAGGATACATTGTTCTCATACATTCTTCTTTTAATTAAATGCAGTAGATATGTCACGTCCATGAAATACTCCAGGTCTGTTTTCACATCTGTGGCCATTTTCTCCTCCTCTATTTCCATTTGGCTTCTTGGAAAGAAAACCAACCTTAAATGTATACTTGGATTAATTGATTGGTTGTGTGCAATTTGCCAGGGCAGTTCAGATATGATCTTAATTTTCTGTTTCTAATTGTAACAAAATGTTCTTTGTCACTGCTCTTTGCAGACACTCACCAAAACCCTCATCATCCTTGTCTAATGATTGGTTTTAATACGGTATTCTCATTCAGTTCAAGCTCACTTCTGTCTCCACTCCTGCTAAGGGTTGCAAGAGAACTTTTATGTGTGGGTCTATGCCAGTGCTGTGTGTGTTTTAACTTTTAATTGCTGGGGTGATTTGCTAATTGATCCTATTGATACAAAGTACTGTCAGGAACCTTCTACGGGTGCTCCATCATCCGCAAGGAAACCTGATCTCTCATAAAATTCTCCATTCAATTATAAATTTAAAATACTGGAGTAAACTCCTAGCAATTCACAAGAGGCTAAACTAGAGCCCCATTAGAAGGGTACTACAAGTAAACATTATTAATTATAAAAAATTGCCTAAATTAGATTTTTTTTCACACCTGCTTCTTGCTTAATTAGCTAGCAATCCACATATTCCGTTCAGTTGAACTCTTACTATTTATTCAAGCATACTTGACATTAACATACTGTTTGATGTTTGATATCCTCAGTTTTAATTTAACCACATGACAACAAATAGTGTTTATGAAATACCAGTGAGCTGGAAAAATATCCTGTGTTGGAGTCGCACATGGGAATGAATAAGGAATTTTTCTTTAGGAAGAGCTTGAAGGCAATGAGAAAAGAAGACTCTTATTTTCTTTAATTTTCCTATATTTTTACTCCTATTCTCTATCATACCCCTCAAGAGGCCCTTTGGAAGGTTCTTAAAAGATGGTGTCAAGGCTATGATGCAAAATATCCTTAATAACATTAACGATGGAAAAAGTACTACTCACATATTGGCACTTGAGAGGGATCTTACAGAACTACCCTACTATTAAGGCACTGTGGCCATTCTCGAAGGATTAAAGAAGAAAGCAGGTACATGAAGGCCTTGCAGGTGAATGGGCTGTGTGCCATACAAGAGAAAAATGAGAGCAGAAGGGCCGAAGTCTAGAGGTCTTGGCCTTTATTAGCAAGTCATTTTTCTTAAGTTTTGGCTAAGCCAAGATCATCAGGTGATTCCTTCCAGGGGAGACACGGAACCAAGAGTCTCACTGGTGTCACTTCTACACCTGAGAGTCCAAAGTCATGACCCCAGAAAGGGATAAAAACCACAGAAATGGACTAGACAGCTTCAAAATAAACCTGCCAACAAAGGCCTTGGAATTGTTATTCCGAGACTCCCATGTCTAATTGGATTTATTCCTTAAACTTTTCCCCTGCCCCTCCAAAAGAGCCACGTGAAGGAGTTGTGGTTATGATTCCTGTCAGCCAAGTTGTAATGCAAGTGTCTTGCAGTCCAATGATGCAGCTCACCCCAGAAAATTCCCTAGGCCAAGAGACAAAAGAGAAAATTGTCTCCATAACGTATTGATTCGGGCTAATGACATAACTTGTTGTAGGGGATTTGGATTGATAGCCACTGGCTTGTCTCCAGTAAGACACCATTTTACATCTGACTCTGATCAATCTGTCTGTAAATCATTTTTAACTTGGGTCCTGTAGATTTTGTGTTCACACCATGGAACTATGGCTTGGATTTGACATCATTATTCTTCGTTGGGCTGTCTTTGTTTAAGAGCCACTTAAAATTTTTGGCTGCTGGTGAATAGGGAAGCTTGTTAGTGGAGGAAAACATGTTGATGTCACACACTTGCAGGATTTTTTTTTTTTTTTTTTCGGTCAGGCTGTGTGGATCCAAGAAAGTGTGCGGTGTTACCCATGATAGATGGATGGCTCTAGGTTCAGAGGCTAGATTCAGATCTGTCTGGATAATTGTTGGAAGCTGATCCGAAGGGGTTGCTCTCTCTTGGGACCCTGCATATTTACATTGGGGCCAATACTTCTTGCTTCTGGAGGGCCCTGTTACCCTGGGACTAGCTTGTTATCCGAGACAGTCGGCTTGCAGGGGAAACCAGATGCATCAAATAGCTACCACCACCAACGCACTGTGCTCATATTGCTTACAATCCTCAAGGAAATGGGTCTTGGATACGATTTGGAATCAAGATTTGAGCTACCCTCTTGTTTCTTTGTTTTACCTTTTATGTCTAGGAACACATAAAACACAAGATATGTGTTTGAATGGAGAAGAAAACAAGTATGATTTGTATTTAGTTTCAGAATGAATGTTTTTTTCGCCACTATTATTATTTGTGTTTAAATTTAGCTACTCCAATGAATGCCCAGGGCAGTTGGGCAGTGGGGGGAAGGACATTCTAGAATTATGGCAAGCATGGTTTGGTTTATAAATTTGCTAAGGATAGTTTTGGAGTAATCTACAAAAAAATAATTTAAAAAAATGAGGAGGTATCTTCATGTTGATTATTTGAAATATTTCATAAATAACAAATTATCAAATTCACTTTAATTGCAACAAAGAAGTTGAAATCCTATTTTTTTATGTTTAAATTTCATTAATTTTTTTAAACTGTCCATTGAGGAAAATTTCAAACATACATAAAAGTAAGGAGAACGATCTAATGAATACCCATGTACAATATCATCCAATCTTGTTTCACATATACCCTCAACTTTCTTTTTGAATTTTAATTGTAATTTCCTGCTATTTTCCTCTTTCATACTGTAATTTTCTGCATCTTTTTTTCTTTTTTATTTATCTGCAATGCAATATAATGTACATATATATTCTTTCTCATCATGTTCCACATATATAATGAAATGAGTCTGATGTTAGATTCATATAGTTATTTACACACACACTTAACACTTTTATACATATGTGGATATATATTTATATTTTTACATCTATACACCAGTGGTATTATCCTCACCCATGGTTGAAAGAGTCTAAAGTTGGGAAATAGAAAGATATGGGGAAGATACCATTAAGTGGACTTGATTACATATTAGAGTCTGACTTTCTGAAGAATCTACCAGGGACTCTTAACTGGTAGAAAGAATTCTGACAAACCTAACATCTCCACCTCTTGGGAGACCTTTGGATGATGATCTAGAGAAGAAATGGTGTCTAAAAGTAAAGGCTCTTTAATTTGAAAAATATTTTCACCAGACCATTTCTTCTTTCACTAATTCATTTAGTATGTGAGGAGCACCTACAGGTATCCCCCAGCAAAGTAGAAATTTTACAGTGAATGACCCTTCCCGGGGTATCCTTCTTGACTGTTGATGTGACAAATCCCCCACAATTTTAATCCCACCTTTCTTTATTTTTTCCAAGAACTGATGAATATTTATCTGGGCCATCTATTTACTCATTTGTACATGAAGTTTGTTTTCAAAGGTGGTGGTTTTGCATTGCCTCACATTTGCTGGAACAAAACCCAGTACTGTCTGTCTCATAAGCTTGCTTTAGGAGTCTGTGCAGACTTCTGGGAGGAGAGCCACAGCCGGCCCTAAGGCGGGGAATTGGTTCTTCTTTAAAAATAAATTGCCCATCTGATGATAGACTTTCCTTTAATTAGGGATTCAGATGATGCCATGGTATTGGGCACTCATACCATTGGGCAAGTGCTAATTTAGCTTTGTCATGCTTGTGAGACCCCAGGGAGGGGGGAAAAATGTGAGGGTGGACGCTGATATTCTCTGGGGCGCCAGTGAGGTTCTCCCCACCCCCTCTTTAGATACTGGAAGATCATTGCTCCAGGGTAGTAGATGGGCTCAAGGAACCAGGAATGACCAGTAGGCTAAGATTTGGATCATTTGTGTTTACTCTGCTTTAGGCTTGCCTTTGAGTGCGAGCCTGAGCTGTTGGTTTCTAACTGCAGAATGGAGTGATATTTCCTAATTCTTGTTACTATTTTATAAGCACAAATACATACACACTCACATAATTTTAAAAATATGTGAGAAATGCTTCCAGGCTTTTATAAGTATGACCTATACTATTTGAGAGATCGTTGGTCCACTTTGGGTCAAGAGGATAACCCAACCCTGCCCTACTGGAAGAATGACTTTGCTCTTAAAATGTGAATAAAGTAAATAAATAAAATGTTTTTGAGGCACACTGCACATCTGTGCCATAAAACTATGGAAGATGGCGCTTTTCCTTTGCTCGCCTGTAATTTTGTTGCTATGCAAGTTGGGAAAGGGACAATGTGTTTGACAACATTTCACATTTTGTGGGATCAAAATTTCCTTTTGTTCTGAGGAACATTCCGGAATGTTCCGAATGCAGTTTCAGAGAAGGAACGTAGCGTAGGAGAATCTAGTGTGAGGAGGCCAAAGGCCTGATGGCAAAGAGACCTCTCTGTGGTTGGATTTTGGGGGTCTGCTCTAGAGTTTAGAGTCCGCAGTAGAGACAAACGGAAGGAGAGACCATCAGAATGCCAGTGTTGCTTAAGTCTTTGTGATGATTGATTTTCTTTTCTTACTCCTCAATGATATTTGCCTCGGAGCATCTCCATTCCTGACTTTTTAGCTTTTATATTTTGGCTGCCATGAATTAGATGGAATCCAGAGATATAATTCTAGGCAGGGAAACTCAGAGGGAAAGGAAGGGAGCCAGAGACTTGGGGGCAGAGATGTGTTGGGATCTGGGGCAGAGGTGTTCTCAGTGATGGCGAAATGGCTATGGGGTGAAGGATGGAGCTGGCAGCTGAGCTTTGGATTTAGGAAAAACAAAATCTCCCCAAACAATAGAACCAGTCTCAAGGTGAGAACACAAATGTTGCTTGCCTCTCCACACCACAATTCATTTGCTTATCCAAGGATATTTAACAATGACTTCTTCTCCCTGGAAGCCAGAACACCAATCCTAGTTTCTTCCTGGCTTTGCAGAACAATCTAACGAATCTAAGATATCCTTGCACCCAAGGAGTGCTGAGTAGTCATCCCTCTGCCTCTATATAAACTTCTGCCTCAGCTTATCCAAGCCCCCATCCCAGGGCCTTTCTCTCTGTCCTTCCATGAAACCTAGCTTGATGAAGTTCCCAAAGAGCCAGCCCTTCTAGCAGTTTAGCAGAAGCTAAGGCTGACCATGCCATCAGGCGCAGAGTAAACAAAGCTTCCAGATCTATTTTATTTTATTTTTCCTCTGCAAAAAGAAATGGAAGGAGGCTACTTCAGATTCTACTGAAGTAATAATAAAACCAGACCTAATGGGTCACCATATGTAGGGAAAGTTTCTCTTGGGCCTTAGTATACACACTCGGTGAGTGAAACAAAGAAAGGGAAAGAAGCAGTACTATTGGCAACTGTTGTTAGGAAGTATAAACAATGGCCAGTCACTGGCATGGAGTGCAGGCTCAGATTCCAATAGCACTCGATGGGGAGCCTTCCTTAAAAAATTAGAAGAAGCTGGGCTGGAGCTGGTCCATGCTGCGAATGGCAGAAGAAGCAAAAACAAGAGTAAATGAATGGAAATTAAGCAGCAGGAAATGGGGATTTGGCACAAAGTTGGAATTTGAAACTGCAGAGAGGTGTCAGTGATAAGGTTGTATAGAATTTCTGGCCAAAAAAAGAGAGAGAAAGAATGCAGATGTGTTCATTGAATAAAGTGCAGATGGGGAAGGGGGCAGGAAGAAAAAATGCAGAGGAAATCATAATGAGTGGAGGTGCATTTAGGTTTAGCAAGCTTTCAAAATTATGCTCCCTGCATGTCTGGATGAAATTACAGGTTGGTTCAGATTGTTCCAATCTACTGGCAAGATTAAGGCAGCGTTTGTTTACTTTTACCTTTTCCTGCTCTGGGCAGACTGGGCTGTTTCAGCCCGGAGGCCCTTTGTGACGCTGGGTATGCAGAATCCAGGTGTGAGTCGGCATTTTGGGGGTCTGCTGGGGGATGCATCCGTCCGTTTCTCTTTAGTTAGAAATGGCCAGAACGTCTCTGGAGAGCCTGTACCACTGCGCAGGTTAGTTGTCTGTCTGGGGAGCTCTTGGGGGGGCAGGATGCGCGGGCCACGCCTGCTGTCCCACCCTCTCTATTTGCCGTGGAGAGCAGCCTGGCAGTTTGGCCTGCCCCCACCCCTCCCTTTCTCAAGCCCTGTCTGGCAGTGCTGGGTTTGATTCCTCTTTGGCTGAAGGCAGCCCGTGAATTACAGTACAGTCTGGAGTTTAAACGCTGTCTTCTTTGGCGTAACTAATAGGAAGGCTGGAGTTGGCCTCCCTAATTGTCCTCTGGTCTCCTTTCTATCTCGTCCTGTCTCGGGTGTAGTGAAATCATACGAATGGAGGGACCCAGCTAAGTACCAGTGTGCCTCACGCTGTGGGGTGGAAAGCAGGGGAGGTGGTGGAGAGGAGGCTCCTGGGGACAGGAAAGGTCTCTGAGTGGAAAGGTGAAAAACTGCACAAAGTCACTTTTCCATGCTTTGACATGGATTTCTCATTTTCCACGCGGGATTAGCAATAACTACCCAATGTATTTTGTTTGGTGAGACTCTTGGGAGAAAAAGATATATGAAAGTGTTTTGCAGAGTATCCTGTATTATCTGCAGGCAAAATATCATCATCATTGTGATCATTATCTGTAGGGCAGATAAATTTGGTCATGGAGATGAATTGATAGTGCTACAAAGGAAAGAGTTGTCATGAGGCAGTCTGAACACAAAAATCCCACTGCCATCTTTCTTTCAAAAAGTGTAAGTGAGTGTCCTTTTAATTTATACTTTGGACCCCACTGTACCATTTTTAAAAGCAGTATAAGACACAGCAATAAATGAGGTTCTCACCAAATATTTCCAGTCCATCAATATGGATATTGGTAAATGCACAGCAGTGGGTAATATGCCAATCTGGCCTCCCTGGTTTCCTCCAAATGTTGAGCAGTGTTTCCTTGGGGACAAGCACAAACTTCATATTTTCTATATTGATGCTGCTGACAAAACAGTCTGGATTATCTTCAATTCTGATCGTATGTCATCTTGGGAAAAGATATTGTTTAAATGTTAGCATTTAAGAATGAAAATTAAGTGGGAGCTGAGTTGGTTCAGTGGTTGAGTGCCAGCTTCCCACATACAAGGTCTGGTGTTCAACCCCTGGCCCCAGAACTTGAAAAAAACAAAACAAAACCAAAAAAAAAACAAAACAAAACAAAAAAAAAACAAGAAAAAAGAAAATTAAGTGAGAATTGGAGGGCAAGTGACCATTGAAACTTGCCTGTCACAGCAGCACCCCTGCCCTTATAGGGCTCTGTCCCTGCCCTTTTAGTTTACTTGGTGTGCCAGGTCCAGAGATAAAGGTCTCCTCTCCCATCCATCTGCAGAATTGCACCTTCTGCTCAGTCACCACCAGGCTTATTGAGGTACATTAATAAGAAAGAAAGATAAGGTACATTAATATCTCCAAATCTTAAATATACTCACCAAATGCAGAAGGTAGCACTTAAGTGTATCTAGAATGGAAGCTTTTAAAGTGCTCCACTCTAGACGCAAAAACATAGCCAGGTTGGAAGCCCCCACAAAAGTGGTCTGGGGGGTGAAGGTCTTGAGAAGATAAGCAGTTGACTCTCCCAAGCTCTCTCCTTCTTCCTGCTTTCATATCCTTTTAAAAACATTAATGGATAACGTGACAATATAGAAGTTGTGTTAAAGCAATAATTTAAAACTATTTTTTAAAAAAAATCTGTTTTCAATGTTACATGTTCCTGGTCATGAGTGCATATATTTTACATGTGGCCAAGTATTTATTGAATCTCTATTACCACCTTAATTTTTTGGGCCCCCCAAATGTTTACGAGTCTCACAAAATCCATAATCCTACCCATAAAAGATCTCTGGAACTCCCTCCTCTCCATTCCCAAAGTCTCCACCTTAATTTAGCCCCGTATCTTCCTGCCTCCAGACCCTTCTGCCTCAGAGTTAACCTCCCAGAGCACAGACTTGATGGCATTTGCCTTCTGCTCAAAGACCTCTAAGTGGCTCCAGATGCCTGCCAGGGAAGCCCGGCCCGGGCCACCTCTCCATGCTCATGGCGGAGCCGGGCTGGCCCGGCTGCAGGGACCTGCCATCGTGTCTCCAGGCTGCTGCAGTCCTGCGGTCCTCCAGGCCTGCGCCCACGTGCCCTCCATCTCGGATTTTGCGGGCGCTGAGCCTCCCCTCGGGTGGGTTCCCGCCCTACCTTGTTTACAGATGTAGCACAGGCTGGCGCTGCGCCTGCGTCCTCAGCACGGGGACCGCAGTTCCCAGAGCCAGCGCAGCAGTCACCGTGGTGAACAAATTAGGCGCAGCTCCTACTTTCTCCGAGGCAGCAATCCAGCCGGGGAAGACAGACACTGTATAATTAAAAGTGTAATGAGTATTAGTAGCATCCAGAACTGCAGGGTGCTATGGCAGCAAATAACCAGGGGACTTAAACCTATGCAGGGAGCAGGGAAGGCTTCCTGTGGGAAGGGACGTGGAAGCGAGGCCTGCAGGAGGAATAGCAATTCCCCAGGTAAAGGGGCTGGCGGTGGGGACGCTTTCCAGCCTGGGCCTCTCTGAGAAGTGCTTTCCGAGTCGGCCTTGAACAGTGTGGAGAACCCAGATGAGCGGGGTGGAAATGGCTGGGGAAGCAACAGGACCATATATATATATATATATATATATATTTTTTTTTTTTTAACCTTTTGATCCCTTCTCTGAATGTCGTTAAAATAAACATATTTTCCCCTTTAATGCTTCATTGCATGAGGCATTTGTAAGAACCAAGACCTGTAGACCTTGCCTTCTGGCGATCTTGCTGGCGGCCAGGGCTGTCCCTGCACCTGGTGGAGACCCACGTGTCCAGCGTGAAGGCTGCTGCTCCCCGTGGCCTGCGCCGAAGGTGAGGCAGGTGAGGCAGGTGAGGCAGCCGAGCAGTGAGATGCCCGGTGCAGCTCCAGACCCTGGCGGTCGCGTTTAGCTGCAGATACCACCGGCCGCAGCCCTCCGGGATGCTGCGGATGCCAAAATGGAGGCTGCAGGAAAGCAGTTTGGGCTCCCACGTTGCCTGATATCACTCTTCCTCCGCCTGAACTATTTTGAGACATTGCTGCCATCTCTCTCTCTCCCACACGCACCCTTAATATGACTAGAATATAGCTAGTTCGAGCTGACATATGTTCTTATAATTATGTTGCTAGCATGATAGATTATTTATTCTACTCACTTTTTTTTTTTGAGTCCCAGCT
>PVKH010029392.1:0-12647 GCA_004027955.1 Chaetophractus vellerosus | reverse complement strand
TCCTTAAAGAGCGGCAAAACAAAGGAGACAGACCTCTGCTAGACTGAAAGCTCCAAGAAGAAATCGAGTGCATACTTTGGATCCCTTAGTGCCTAGCAGCATACACTTTCTGGCACACAGAAATCACCCAATGACTATTTCATAAATAGTGCAGTTTAGCAAAGTGGAGCAGGAGAGGGAGGAAACAAATGACATGAATGTTCCAGACTGATTACTAGTCCAACTCTGGGAAAGCTAGCAATTCTTATTTGCATTAACAAATACTATAAGAAATCCCTAGGAAGAAAACAAACGTATATACTACTTCTATACATTTAATGTAAGTGTAATTTTATACCAAACATTGATAAATAAAAATATATAAAAATATATTCCTGTAAGCTGTTTATGCCACCATTTTCATCTGTTGACCCAAAATATGTTCTAAACGGATGTGCTCCCTATTCTTTGAACTCTAGGGTCTTTATATTTTATATCCTTTATACACCATTTATCTAAATCCCAATCTAAATTACCAGTTCCTTAGAGGAAAGAGCAAAGAATATTCGTTTTGGTATTCTCCAAAGCTAAGATTCTCACAGGGAATGAACAAGCAGAACTGTAATCTCTTTTCCCTCATTAGCTTTCATGCTATGTGCTTTATTTATTTTTGTACCTCTCACTTACTAAGTGCTTAATATATGTTTTTCTTATGAAAAAAAAACAAATTTGAGTGAATATGAACAGTACAAAGGTAGGGAAAAGAAAAGAATACAAGAGGACAAAAGAGAAAAAAAATACAAGAAAAAGTGGGGAGAGAGAATTGTAGTGGGAAACAGATGACAAGATAGAGGTAAAAATGGAGAACTGGAATCAGAAAGCCAGAGTGGGGAAGAAAAGACAAGGGAGAGTTAATAGATTCTAAAGTGTTAATAATGGTGAAAGGTGCTTTCTAAAGATGGAAGGAGAACGCTTTTTTCAAATCCTCAAATTGTTCTATTGAAGTGATTAAGAAAAGACTTAGCATCTGCTGTATGAGTATATTATCTGGAACTACTGGGAAATAGGTGTGCCAGCCATGTGTTTTTGGTTGCTGAGTGATCTCAAAGGATGTTTTTCTTACTTTATTCTTCTTTTTGTTTCTGCCACCTACCAACAAGGCTGCTTGAGACACTACAAATTTTAGAAGTTTGTGCACGTTAAATAACCTCTCTCTTCTTCGGTTTTCTTATCTGTAAAGTGGGGATAACAGTCACATTCCATGGATTTGTTATGAGGATCGATGACTTGGTACATATAAAGTATTTAGAACAAAGCCTGCCTGGCACATAATACTTATTTATTTGCACAAACAGCAAAACTAAAATTATGGAGGAAAAAGGGTTGAACATATTTTCATTAAACTCTTAATTCACTTGGGCAATAATTTTCAGAATTTTTTTTTTAAAGTTCAATTAACAACCATGCCCCATTACTGTACTAGTTCATTCCTTCATTCCACAGACAAAAATTCTCAGAGGGGAATGAAGAAAGATTAAATCAGAGCAGTAAAATAAATTTCCCAGATCCTAATGCAAGTCTATTGGGAGCTCATGTTACATAGTAAGAGAACCACAGGGACAAAGAGGAGAGTATCAAGATGGGATATTTAAGTGGGAGGCAGAGCAAAAAGAGACTGGAAGAAGCTGTCAGTAAAGAACAAGAAGGGGAAGCATCTAGTCTAGACCAGAGGCTTGCAAGCTTTTTTACACACAATACGAAACACATTTTTATAACACCACTCAATACAAAAATACTTACATGTATGCGTATATGTTCATGTGTATATATAAATTGAAACAAAATTTTTATGCAACAATACTTAGCTTTAATACATGAAATGCACTACTTTTTATTCAACTGTATCCTATTTCTTTTTTTTTTTTTTTTTTTGAAGTACAAATCAAGACTCACTAAATTGATTTCACAACCCACCAGTGGGTCAGACCCATCAAGGGGTCACAACCAACAGCTATGTCCAAGAGAACTTTCTATGATGATGAATATATTCTATATCTGTGCTGTCCAATACAGTAGCACTTGAAATATGGCTACTACAACTGAGGAAGTGAATTTATTTCATTTAAGTTTTGTTTATTTAAATTTAAATATCCACTGTATAGGACAAGGAATGTCTAGACTATTCATTCAAGAAGTATGGTTGTTTAAAGGGAAGCAAAGAGATAGTCCTTAAGTAAGATGAGATGGAAAATGGGTTCATAGAGGGTCTTTTTTATCCAAACAGCAAGTCCAATGGAGAGAGATATTTGGTGGGGAGGAAAGAAGCAAGTTTATGTTCCTCTATAATTTCCACAGTAACAAACCAATAATTTACATAAATGGTTGTGTTATAATTTTTCCCCTAAGCTAGCCACAGCTGACTGGTGTATAGGATGGGCACCTTACTCTGGCTGAGCTAGGCAAAGTACTCTGCCTCCTGACCACTTATAGGTTTTTCATAAGATTCCTTTCAAAATGGAGCAGTGGTGTTACAAGCCATACCATCCAGGTGTGTAACACTGTCATTTATTGGCATCTTTGTCCTTTGACATGTAAAGGAAGCCAACCCACAGGGAGAAAAGAGAAAAATAAAGATGAGGAGAGATGAGAAATATATACATGTAAAGAATCCTAATAAATAAAATTAAAAATAATAATAATAAATAAAAATAAATAAATAAATAATAAAGAATCCTAATACATTTGGGTCCCTGAGTTCCATTATTCTGAAACTTTGCTATATCCCTGACCTTCCATGGTATGGTCATTTACCCTTGCCTTCAACTACATAAGCTATTCCAGTATCCTTCCAAAAATTTTCCCTTTTTGCCTAAGCTAGGACCATTTCGGTTTTTATCATTTGTAGGCAAGATTCCTAATTCAAACTGGCATCAGATGACTCCTAAGTGAAGAAAAGAGGACACAGTATCATTTATGTACTACTCTTGCTGAAAATATATAACGCAAATCTAATAATGAAAAAATAATCAAAGAAAGCCAACCTGAGCAATATTCAACTAACTTATATTCTTCAAAAATGCCAATGTCACGAAAGTCAAAAGAAGGCCAAAAACTGTTCCAAATCAAAGGAGACTAAAGAGACAAGATAATTAAATCTATGTTTGATCCTGGGTTGGACCCTGGATCAGTTTTAAAAATGATATAACAGTCAGTATTGGAACTACTGGTAAAATCTGCATATGGACTCTGTACTAGGAACACTATTATATCAATGATAAGTTCTCTAAGTTTGAAATTTTAATTAGGTTTATTTAAATAAGTTCAGTGTACTATGTTTGCAACTTGTCTGTAGGTCTGAAATTTTCAAAAGAAAAAGAAGTCCTGATAATTCTCCATTTTATTTCAATTTCTTCTCATTATTAAAGTAATATATATTTATTACATAAACTGTAAAGAATAGAAAAGTACAAAGGAGCAAGATTAAAATCATCTATCATCTTACTATTAGAGAACTCACTGATGACAGATGATTATCTTTCCAGAATTATTTCTATTCAATTCTTAATATAGTTAGAATCATACTGCATACACCTTTCATTTTATGCATTTCCACTTATTATCCCAGTATTATTTCACAAACATTTTTATTTGGTATTAAAAACTTTTCATAATTATACTTTCCCTAAATTTTAAGTTTGAATTTTTCTAATTTACATAAAGCTTAAAGATTAGTACAACAAACATCTTATACCCTCCCCACCCAACTGTTAACATGGTGCCACTTACTTTATTTCTCTCTTTCTATACACACATACTCACTCCAAAAAGTTTTAGTGAAGTTTTAGGCTTTAATAACATCAAAGGTAGGAATTCTACAACTTTTAAAACTTGAAAGGTTAATTATTTTTAAAAAACCTTTAAATATTGATGTTACTTATTTAAATTCAACATAGCCTCAGCAATGGGTACTATTTCTGCAACTTCTTGTGAGTCCAAAATTATTTCAAAATAAAAAGTTAAAAGAAAAATTCAACGTAATTATTGTCTTGTGCTAAACATCACTCTAGTCGATTTTCAAACTTTGTAAACACTTCTATCAGCTGCTGCTCAGAGACTGAAAGGACTCCATTTGCAATCTTGGCCTTCATATGATCCAGACAACAGGTTCTGAGGCATGTGTGACAGTGCTGATGTGACCCCACAAGAAAAGTCTAATGGAGACAGAGCAGGCGACAAGGTGGTCAAGCACAGACATCCCTCTACTCAGCCACCAATCTAAGGAACAGTCATCCGCAAACTGTCACACACACAAAACTAAAATTTAAAACTATCCAAAATTCTCAAAACTAAAAACATATAAAAGAAATTTAAATAATTTACCTTTCAAATGACTTTATAAGTATACGTGTAAAAAAAATGTTTGGGGGTGAATCATTTGAATCTAAGTTGAAGGCATCATGACCCCTCATCTCTAAATTCTTCAGCAGGCATTTCCTAAGAAGGACATTCTCATGCAGAACTACATTACTATTAGGAAAATTAACAATTCCACACTTAATATCCAGTCTATATTCAAGTTTTCCTAATTGTCTTAAAACATTCTTTCATGATTTCATTTTTTCTTGTAATATAAAATACAATCAAGGTTCATCCCTATCCCCCATCAAACACAGATTTTTTTTTAACTCAAAGTATTATAATCCAATATTGCCATTTTGCTTTTTGGTCTCAAATTGCTCCAGATTAGGCCAGCATGAACCCTCTCAAGCCAGCCCCTGTGTCCTTCTGGCAAAACCTATTCAATTTTTAGTATTTCCTTGCTTTCTGGCGTAACAACATATGCTGGGTTCACCTTGTGCTTTTCTTGACACTGAACCAAAAAGGAGCTCTGATTTCTTTTAGAAACCAAGATCAATGCTAGATATGTCATTAACTCTGGGACATTTCAGTGTACAGAGCTAGAAATTGCAATTTTTGTGTGTGTAAATAATGATTTCCTGATGATATTTAAATTCAAATTAACATTAAGGGTTTTTCTTTACTTTTATTTCATATTTATCTGTGTCTCTCTCCTAGACAATGAAAAATCATGGTTCCCAATAACACCAATATATTTAATTATTTATTTGCTTTGTCCTATGGTACAAATAATTATTAACAATATATCTATTATATAAAGTTTAAATTTTATTTTCAATTCTTTTTGCCCTTGGAATGTATTCTACTAAGAATATATATAGTCCTCATATCATATTCATAAGTTATTTGAATTGATTCTGTGTGATTATATTATCAATTTGATATACAGATGAGCTTATTTTTCTATTTATTTTCAATTTCATGGTTTGCTTTTTTCTTCCTTTTAAATTTAATATTACATTTTTCAATATGTGAAACATTTGCTTCTTTCAAAAGTCTAAACTATATAAAAATGTATTTTCTTTTTTTTATATTATGATAGTCTTTTTTTTTCTCTTCATTTTTTTATTTTTTAAAAGATACTTATCCCCAGAGAGATGGCGTTAGGGGCTTTATTTAAAGACTGTGATGACGGAGCAAGAACAAGGCTGCACTCCTGCATGTGGAAGATGATGACTTCATTGCTGCATGATGGCTTGGAATTTAATTTATTAAATTAAAGTCGAATTGGAGTTTTTTAAAAAAAGATATTTAGATTACATAAATGTTACAGAGAATATATAGGGGATTCCCATATGCCCTGCTCCCCACACCTCCCAAATTTTCCCACATTAGCAACATCTTTCATTAGTGAGGAACCTTCATTGCAATTGATGAACACATTTTGGAGTATTGCCACTAAGCATGGATTACAGTTTACATTGTAGTTTATACTCTCTCATAATTCTGTAGATTATGGCAAGATATATAATGGCCTGTATCTGTCATTGTAATGTTATTCAGGATGATTCCCAAGTTCCGAAAATGCTCCCGTATTACACCTGTTTTCCTTCTCTATACTCTCAGAACCTCCAGTGGCCACTGCCTCCACATCAATGACATTTCTCCCATTGCTAGAATCACAATAAATCTATAGTATAGAATACTAGTAAGTCTACTTTAGTCCACAGTTCATTCCCCAATCCTGAGGATTCTGGGATGATGATGCCACGTTTAGTTGAGGGAGGGGCAATTCTATTTCTATCCCCATTCCTTCCACCCTATTCCCAACTGTGGCAGTTTTATATTATTTATGAATTCCAAAAACAGGTATAGATTATGTTTCTAAACTGGTCTGTTCCTCTGGGTGTGATACCTCTTTGATTGTACTAAATTCAGAGGTTTCACTTCTACTTGATTAAATCAAGATTAGTGCTTTGATTCGACCACGTCATTAGGGCAAGGACAGGGTTGAATCCCTACTCCCTTTGTGGGCTATATATAAATGGACACTCAATCAAGGAGAACACAGAAGAAGAAATACACATGGGAATAGAGAGAGCTCCACAGACATAGAAGAGGAGAGAACTTTGATCCTGGGCGCCTAGAAGAAAGAGAAGCCATTCACTTGATAGTTTACAGCTGACCTTGTGAAGAGACCAAAGCAGCTGAGCCCAGAAAGAAATGAGCCCTCCAGGCTATAGCTGAGATGGGAAGAAGTTGGGCCCACAAGGAAGGCTGAACCCTCGCAGACGTCACCTGCCATCTTGCTTCAACACGTGGCAACAGACTTTGGTGAGAAAGCAGCCTTGAGTTGGACTTTTTAGGGCAAGGATTCTTAACAAGGGGTCCATGTGCTTGAACTAAAATTCAAAAAAGCATTATTCTTATGGGGATGTGTTGGTGCGGGTGTGATATATTTATTAAATAATACACAGTATTGTATACACTTAGTAAGGGGTCTGTGGTTTTCATCTGACTGGCAAAGTGGTCTGTGGAACAAAAAAGGTTAAGAACCCCTGCTTTAGGGCCTTGTAACAATAAGCTTTTACTAAACATAAATACCCTTTATAAAAGCCAACAGATTTCTGGAACTTTGTATCAGCACCCCTTTGGCTGACTAATACATACTGCATGTGTTTAAGCCATCTATCTGTATTTACTCTTTTATTCCAAGAATATTTTAAACTGAACGCTGAAGGGAAAGACTAAAATGTCCATAAAAATTCATAAAAACAATTTTTGAAAATGTAGAAAGACTAATATGAAGAAGACTCAAAGTTCAGGAAGTATTTAACAATTTATAGGAGGAAACAGAAAAAGACCTCAAATGTAATACTTATAGTCAGCCACATATGTTTATACCAAAATGTAAAGCACTGATACTAAACTAATTAATTTGAATGTTAAATATTATTTCATGGAAATCACTGAGATAGAAATGTTAAGAAGATATAAACTGACAAAAAAAATTCATAAAACCTAGGATGAAAGCAAGAGAGTTGTTATAGGAAATAGAAGTCTATACAAGCTTCCTTCATAAAGGAAAATGGATGATTCAATACTCACAAAATTAAAAACAGGGGGAAGCAGATGTGGCTCAAGTGACTGAGCTCCCGCATACCAAATGGGAGGTCCGGGTTCGGTTCCCAGTGCCTCCTAAAGAAGACAAGCAAGACAGCAAGCTAATGCAACGGGCTGGCACGGCAAGCTGATGCAACAAGATGACACAACAAGAGACACATGGAGAAAAACAGATACAACAAAGCAGGGAGTGGAGGTAGCTCAAGTGATTAGGTACCTTCCTCCCACACGTGGGTCCCCAGTTCGGTTCCCAGTGCCTCCTAAAAAAAAGAAGACCAGCATACAACAAACAGACACAGCAAATGCAAACAACAAGGGAGTGGGGAGATATAAGTAAATAAAATAAATCTTAAAAAAAAAAAAAACAGAGACAAAGAAAACACCCCGAAACAAGATATGGTAGTAAAGGACACTTTCAAGTACCCATATAACTGGTACTAGTCTAATTTTAAAACTAGTATCTGATAAATTCTTGATCTGAACTTGCTGACCATTTGCTCAACAAATATTTACTTAACACCAACCATTTATTGAACAATTATGCTAGCCACTGGGTAAATCATCAGGGAATAAAACAGATATCGCCACACCCCCTCCCCCAAAGAAATTACTTCTCTGGACCTAAAGTTGATCAACAAGGAAAAAAATCATGAGACAAAAGTGACAAGATCCATGGGAGAAATCAACCATGACATTTTAAGTTTGTGAGAGCTCAAAGAATAGATATAAACATGTGCCCTATAATTTAGGTGGGTGGGAGACAAAGTAGGAACAAAACTTATATACAGAGCATATAATAGAAATAAGTTATTTTAAATTTTTTAAGTTAATATTAGCTTAACTTAAAGTATAACCACTTTCTAAAATTGCTTTGGCAGTTTCTAATAAAATTAAATATATGCCTACCCTGTGATTCAAAATTCCACTCTTAGGTATATAACCAAGAGAAATGAGTACATAAGGCCATAAAAATATTTTTGCAGCTTTATTCATATAGGAGCAAACTGGAAACATCCCAAATGTCCTTGAACAGGAGAATAAATAAATGTATACAATGGTACACTTCATAACAATAAAAAGAGAATGAACTATTGATATATTTAACAATATCGAAGAAACTCAAAAATATTATGTTGAGCAAGAGAAGCCAAACACAAAAAATGTACATACTATATGATTTTATTTATATAAAGTTCTTGAACTTCAAGTGTATGGTGAAGTAATAAATAAGAATAACGAGAACGGGTTTTGACTGAGGAGGGGATGAAAATATTCTATATCATAATGTGGTTGGTAGTTGCACAAGCATATTCATAGGTAAAGATAATTGTGCTGAACACCTAGGATTTTGTGCGTTTTGCTCTTTATAAACTATGTCTCAATTTTTTTTTAATGAGATCACTTTTTTCATAAAGGGCAAGAAAAATTAGCATCAAAAGAATGACCTGTAGAAGAAATCCACCACAAAAAATTATACCATCCTTATGAAATCCATGACAATAGCTACTATAAGTATATTGTTGAAGACTCATGAACTCCATGTCCCATACAATGAACTTCTCATTTCAGTGATTGAAAATTTTTTGCTTCCCTGAGCTGTGATTCCCCTTTCACCATCAAGAAGCCTTCCCTAATTCTTCCCAGACTGTTAGAAAGCCCCCATGGGTACCTCCATAATATCATTCCTGCAATTATCCTCTATCACTGCAATTACATAACCATATAATTGAACAACTATGTGGTTTCCCACTAGCCTCAAAATCAGTGACTATCTTAGTCATCAACATCATATCCTCAAAGCTCAGCACAGTGATTGGCACAAAATTAGCAACAAAAAGAATAAATCGCTAAAATATCTTGCATTCTGAAATGTGTTTAAACCTGAGCCAGGCAAGTTATAATCTGTAGGAATAAGAAAATCTACCAAAAAAATAGGGAAACTATGGTTGGTGATCTCTTGGTAATGCTGGAGACAGAATGAAGAAATTGTGTCTTTACAGTAGCATATATTGTTAAAAGACTTAAAGTATGAATAAACTAAATATCAGTATATAATTTCTACCTCAGAAGCCAATGCAACCTCATGGAATATAGCTTCCAGAAAAAATACTTCACACTGGTCAAATCATTCCTTGAACACTTAATTCGGTTCTAGGAGGTACACTTTACAAAGTATAGAGACTGATTGGATCACACTCAAAAGAAGCCAAAAAGGATGGTGAAGGGACACCAATCAAATGACAAAAGCCAAGAATTCATATTAGCCTGCAGAAGAGAAAAACAGAAAACATTATAGCTATTTTCATTTATTTGAAATGCTGTCACATGAAAGATTGATTAATCTTGCTCTATGTTGTGCCAATAAATAGAAATGTGCCAAAGGGTGGAAGTGGCAGGGAAAAGGGTTTCAAGTCAACATAGGAAAGAACTTTCAAACAGAATTAGTTGCCCAAATGAGCTGCCTTGGGATCCATGGCATATCCCCCATCACTGGAGATACTTAAACACAGCCTGGATGATGACTTGGCAGGGAAGCATTGAAAGGGATCATATATCACATGGTGGTCGTTAAAGTTTAAGGTGCCTTCAATCCTGAAATTCTGTAATTCTAGACTAAATTAGGACAATATCATACTTCAATATGACTTCTAAAGTCAGTATCAATTTGACTTTAGAAAAAAAATTTTTAGAAAAGAAAAATGAATTCTACCATGAATCACAGAAAACACATTTGAAAGGGCAAATGATAAATATTTCCTTCTAACAAAAACAATGTAAAAATATTAACTTAATGTACTTAATATAGCCTTTGAAAATCCCTAAGAGTTATGATTAGAGAAAAACTGAAATGCCACCCAAGTTACTGACAATGTTTAAAATGGTCATCCAAAAAAAAAAAAAAAAAAAAAAAAAAAAAAAAAAAAAAAAAAAAAAAAAAAAAAAAAAAAAAAAAAAAAAAAAAAAAAAAAAAAAATAAAAAATCAAGAAAAAAAAGACAAAAGAAAACAAACAAAAAAAAGAAACAAAAAAACAACAAAAGAAAAAGAATGGTCATCAACTGGAAAATATATATGCACATAGAGCTTTAACGAGCACATATAAAAAAAAGTTTGATCCTTAAAAAAATGTACAGTGTTTAAAAAGGAAAACTGTATTGTAAATGTATGCAGAATATGTAAGCAAAGTAGTGAAGCTCTCTTTTGAGCTTTTACAGATGCAAATAAAAATTTTAGTAATTTTGAGAGAAGTCTCCAAGTTACAACCATCTACCATATTTGTTTGATCATAAAAAAAAAAGTCTGTCAGATTATCTAACATGTATTTAGGAATTACCTAGCATTAATATACTATTTTCTCATCTCTGAGATCTCTAAAAACGACTTTTGATATTTCTGCTAAATTGACAGCAATATCACTGCTTAAAATTTATCAAATCAGGAAAAGGATGTGACTCAACCAGTTGGGTGTCCACCTACCACATGGGAGGTCCTGGTTTTGGGTCCCAGTGCCTCTTAAAGAAGACAAGCAGACACCACACCCGCTATAATGAGCTAGACGCCAAACCCACCGCAACGAGCCAACACCTAAACAAACAGATGTCACAAGCCAGCAGATGCCACAGTCCACGGGGAGTGCAGTGGCTCAGGCCGTTGGGCAATCACCTCCCATGTGAGAGGTCCCAGGTTTGGTTCCCGGTGCCAAATGGAGAAGGTGAGCAAACAATGAGCAGAGAGATGAGAGAACCATTGAGGGGAGATTAGATAGATAGATTAGATAGAAAGATGATGGATGGATGGATGGATGGATGGATGGATGGATGAATGGATGATAAATTTTTTTTAACAATTTATCAAATCAGATTATCTGTCTCTCAGATCTTGTAACACTACTTCATTTTCATCCAGATGTAGCTCCAACATATTCTTGGATTCATTCCTTATAAGATGGTATTAACTACTTTTAACAATCCAGTTCTCAGGGGTCATGCTTGCTAAGTAATCTTGCAAGACGAGTGCTTGCAAAATCCATGACAGTCAGCTATGATTTTTTAAAAGCTCTAAAGGTTGTATTGCTCAGTTTTAAATCTGGAAGCAATGAAAATCACCTCGTCCCACTGTATTCTTATTACACAATTACCCTTTCAAAAGATGCCTCTGATAGTTTATATTTTGTAACTTAATATTCTGATTCTAGGTGTCTGTAATGCACCATACTGGCATCTCTTGTATTGTTAAATACATATTAAAAACTGGTATTATGGCCATACTTATTGACTTAACCTTGAAGTAAAACTTCAACTATTTGTCTATACATGAACACAATATTTTATTACCTATCAAATAAAAGAATTCTTGGTATTTAGTTGTACTAAATCTCCACAGCTGTTACTGACAGTGAAGTCAATATTAAGAGCACTTTGGGTATATACTTCCACATATCCTCAAATATGACTAAAAGTTATTTATAAGGTGTAATGGTTTGAGTTTGATTTAATTATGAATTCCAAAAATATAGATTAGATTATGTTTGTAAACTAACCTGTTCATCTGGG
Source organism: Chaetophractus vellerosus (assembly GCA_004027955.1). Taxonomy (NCBI): domain Eukaryota; kingdom Metazoa; phylum Chordata; class Mammalia; order Cingulata; family Chlamyphoridae; genus Chaetophractus; species Chaetophractus vellerosus. The sequence continues at coordinate 634 of PVKH010029392.1, read as the reverse complement.
CATGATTAAGTTATGAGTAGGGCGTTAACTGCCACGTCAGTGAGACGTTGAGCCCCACCCCTCAGTGGGCGTGGTCTCAAGTATAAAAGGCTAGACAAGAGGAAGCAGATGGAGAGAAGCAGATTGAGAGCAGAGATTTGGAGAAGGAGATTTGAGAAGCAGTTCTGATGTTGGAGTGAGCCGTTCGCCCGAGAGTCTACAGCTGGCCTTGTGGAGAGACGCAAAGCATAGAAAGCCTCATGGTCTACAGCTGAACTCGTGAAGGAACCAGAAGCTAAGCCCGGAGAGAAACGCAGCCCTGGGAACAGAGGAACCCGGAAGTCTGAACCCTGGAGACGTCGGCAGCCATCTTACTCCAACACGTGGACTTTGGTATGGGAAGAAATTTATGCTTTGTGGCCTGGTAACTGTAAGCTTCTACCCCAAATAAATACCCTTTATAAAGACCGACCAATCTTTGGTATATTTCAAAAGGCACTCCTTTGGCTGACCAAAACATAAGGTTATTTGTCACAGTGTACTTATTACTTTTTTGGCTTCCAGGGCTTTCTATAATCATTAAAGAAAAAATAATCATATTAATAGCTAAGATTTATTCAAAGTTTACTCCATACCAGGAATTACACTGAGGTCT
>PVKH010029391.1:0-12670 GCA_004027955.1 Chaetophractus vellerosus | reverse complement strand
ATATGTAATAAATAATAAATAAATCTTTAAAAAAAAAAAGCTTTTGGGATTTTTATTGGGATTGTGTTGAATCTATAAATCAGTTTGTGTAGAAATGGCACCATAATTATAATTAGTCTTTCAATCCATGATCACGGTATGTTCTTACAATTATTTAGTTTTTGTTTGGTATGTTTCATCAATGTTTCATAGTCTTCTAAATACAGGTCTTCTACATCTTTGGTTAAGTTTGATCCTAAATATTTTATTCTTTTAGTCATATTATAAAAGGAATTTTTTTCTGATTTCCTCTTCAGATTGCTCATCAATAATGCTTAGAAACCCTACTGATTTTTGCATATTAATCTTGTATCCTGCCACTTTGCTGAAACTGTCTATTAGGTCGTAGCTTTGTTGTGGATTTTTGAGATGTTCTAGAAATAGCATCATATCATCAGTGAATAGAGACATTTTCACTTCTTCTTTTCCTATTTGAGTGCCTTTTATTTCTTTATATTGCCAAATTGCTTTAGCTAGAATTTCTAGTACAGTACTGAATAACAGTGAGACAGTGGGCCTCCTTGTCTTGTTCCTGATCTCAGTGGGAAAATTTTCAATCTTTCACCATTGATTACAATGCTAGTTGTAGATTTTCATAAAAGTACTTTACTAAGTTGAGAAACTTCCATCTATTTTATATTTTGGATTGCTTTTATCAAGAAAGGATGCTGTATTTTGTTAAATGCCTTTTCTGTGTCAATCAAGAATATCACGTGATTTCCCTTTTTCAGTTCATTAATGTGGCTTATTACACTAATTGATTTTCTTGTATTGAAACACCCTTGCATACTTGGGATAAAACACATTCAATTGTAGTGTATAATTCTTTCAATGCGCTTTTGGACTCAGTTTGCAAGTGGGTTTTTTTGAGGAATTTTGCATCTATATTCATTAGATAAATTTGTATGTAATTTTCTTTTTTTGTATTATCTTTATCTGGTTTTGATATTAGGGTGATGTTGGCTTCATAGAATGAATTTGGTAACATTCCTTCCTTTTCAGTTTTTTGGAAGAACTTAAGCAAGATTGGTATAATATCATCTTTGAATTATTGGTAGAATTCACCTGTGAAGCCACCTGGTCCTGGGCTTTTCATCTTTGGGAGGTTTTTGTTTTGTTTTGTTTTTTGTTTTGTTTTTGACTGTTTCAATCTCTTTGTGATTGGTTTGTTGAGGTCTTCTATATCTTCTAGGGACAATGTAGGTTGTCTGTATGTTTCTAGGAATTTCTCCATCTCATCTACATTATCTAGTTTTTTTTGGCATATATTCATAGTATCCTTTTATGATCTCTCTTATCTCTGCCTGGTCAATGGTATTGTCCCCCCTCTCATTTCTGATTTTATTTATTTGCATTTTCTATCTTTAATTCTTTGCCACTCTGTCTAAAGGTTTGTTAATCTTTTTGATCTTCTCAAAGAACTAACTGTTGTTTTGTTGATTCTCTCTATTGTTCTTTTTCTCAACTACATTTATTTCCCCTCTGATCTTTATTATTTCTTTCCTTCAGCTTGGTATGAGAGTAGTTTGCTGGTCTTTTTTTGTTGTTGTTGTTCCTCTAGGTGTGCAGTTAAGTCTTCAATTTTAGCTTTTTCTTTTTATCATTGTAAGGATTGAGGGCTATGGATTTCCCTCTCAGCACTGGCTTTGCTGTATCTCATATGTTTTGATATGTTGTGTTCTAGTCTTCATTTCTCTCAAGATATTTACCGATTTCCCTTGTCATCTCTTCTCTGAACTACTTAAAAGTGTGTTGTTTAATCTCCATATATTTGTGAATTATCTATTTTTCCATCTGTTATTATTCCCAGCTTCTTTCCATTATGATTGGAGAAGGATTTTTGTATAATTTCAATCTTTCTAAATTTATTGAGACCTGTCTTGTGACCCAACATATGGTCTGCACTGGGGAAGGATCCATGAGCACTTGAAAAAAACTGTATACCTGCTGTTTTGGGGTGTAATGCTCTATAAATATCAGTTAGGTCAAGTTCATTTATCATATTTTTTAAGCTCTCTGTTTCAGATTTTCTGTCCAATGCTGAGAGTGGTGTATTGAAGACTCCAACTATTATTGTACTGGAATTAATTTCACCCTTCAGAGGGGAGCTACTGAGGAGTGATCCCACAGAGAAGCATGTGGCCAGCTTGCTAGGTAGTGGGGAGCTGGGCAAGCCTTGGGAAGAGCTGAGGGAACTAAGTCAGAGGGTTTTTTTTTCCTCTCATTTTTTTTCTTATTTCCTTTTCTGTTTGTTCATTTTGTTCAGGTACTGGAAGAAAGTCTGGCCATAGGTTGATTGATTAGCACGTACAAGCAGCTGAAAAGGAGATGACGATTGGCTCTCTGGTGGCCTAAGTGGGAGGCCTGTTTTTTTTTTCTCTTTCTCTCTCTCTTCACCCAGATACCTGCAGAGAGGAGGGTTTGTGGTTATTGATTGGCCAAAACAGGTACCTGAAAGGAGGAGTTTAGCTTGTCCTGGTGTTTGAGAGAAAGACCCAAATTTTTCTTTTCTTTTGTTTCACTTGTTTATTTTTCCTTCTCCTCTTCTTTATTTCCTTTCCTTCTTCTCCTGTTTTTCTTTTCTTTCCTTTCTTTCCATTTAACTTGTCTTTTATTTTTCCTTTTTTCTTTCTCTTTTTCCTCCATTTTTATGTTTTATTATTATTTTACTCTCCTTTTACTTTTTCTCTTTTCTTCCTCTTTTTATTTTTTCTTTTATTTCATTTTCCCCTCTATTTTTCCTCCTTCCTTTCTGCCTTTCCATTTTTGTATTTATTCTTTTCTCACTTATGTGGCCATTATTTTATTTTATCTTATCTTTTCCTGTTTTTTTCTCATCTTTTAAAATTTTTATTACTGTTTACTATTTTTCCTTTATTATTTCATTTTTATCTCTCTTTTGTTTTTTAACTTCCCTTTTTATTTTTTAACTTTTTTTTCTTCTTTTGTTCCTTTATTGTGGATCTAATATTTTCCTGTTGAAAATGGGCAACTACAAGAATATAAAATAAGTGGAACCAAGTGAGAAAGAGGACTCCTAACAAAAAACAAATAAAAATAATAACCTAGATTTGAAAGAGAAATTGAACAACTGAATAAACCCATCAAGATAATCAGATGCCTAGACATCAGTAAAAACTTACAAGCCATACTAAGAAATAGGAAGTCATGGGCCAGTCTAATGAACAAATTAAAAAGCAGGAGGAGATACACAATGTGGAGCAACTAATCAAGATGTCCCAATATTCTTAACTCAATGAAACAAATGGGGGAATATACAGAAGAAATTATAAACATATATAAAAAGATAACAGATCTTATGGTAATGAAAGTCACAATGCAAGAAATTAAAAATACACCAGCAACACATAGCTGATTTGAACAGGCAAAAGAAAAAACTAGTGACATTGAAAATAGGACATCCGAATTTGCACAGATAGTTGAACAAAAAGGTTTAAAAACTTTATCAAGGACTCAGGGAATTTAATGACAACCTGAAATGCACAAACATACACATTATCTCCCTAGAGGAAGAAGATAGGGGAAAGGGAGCAATAGGAGTCTTTGAGGAAATAACAGCCAAAATTTTGCCAACTTTTATGAAGGACATGGATATACATGTCCAGGAAGTGCAGCATACTCCAAGCATAATAAATCCTAGCAGACCTACTCTGAGACACATATTTCTCAAATTGTCAAAAGCTCAAGACAAAGACAGAATCCTGAAAGCAAGAGAAAAGAGATCCATTACATATAAGTGAAGTTCAATAAAATTAAGCACTCATTTCTCATCTGAAACCACGGAGGTGAGAAAGCAGTGGTATGACATAGTTAAGGTGCTAAATGAAAAAAAAAAAACATCTGGAAGCCAATAATTCTGTATCTATCAAAATTGTCATTCAAAAAGTTAGGAGAGTTCAAAATGTTCACAGATAAAGAGAAATAAAGAGCATTTGTCAACAAGAGCCCTGTCCCTAAGAAATACTCAAGAGAGTTCTGCAGGTTGAAAGAAAAAAACAGGAGAGAGAGGGTTGGAGAAGAGTATAGAAAAGAAGATTTTGGGTAAGAGTAACTAAAAGGACAAAAAAGAAATAAAAATAAAATATGGCATATATAAATCTAAAGAAAAAATTGCTAAAGTAAATACTCTCTTTACATTAACAACATTGAAAGTTAATGGATTAAATTCTCCAATCAAAAGACACAGATTGGCAGAATGGATAAGGAAATATGGCCCTTCTATATGTTGTCTATAAGAAACTCACCTCAGACACTGCAACACAAAGAGTTTGCAAGTGAAAGGTGGGAAAATGAGTTTACACACAAACAGTAACCAAAAATATGGCAAAAGTACCTATAAAAATATCAGGAAAAAGACTTTAAATGCAAAACTATTGAAAGAGACAAAGAAGGACACTATATATTAATAAAAGGAGTAATCTACAAAGAACCAAGAACAGTCAAATATCTATGTACCTAACCAGGGAGCCCCAAAGTACATGAGGCAAATAGTGGCAAAACTAAGGGGAGAAATAGCTACCCGTACAATCATAATGCGAAACTTCAGTACACCATTATCTCTAATAGAACATCTTGACAGAGGATCAATAAAGAAACAGAAACATTGAATGATATGTTAGAGGAAGTAGATCTAATGGACTTAAACAGAACATTACATCCCAAAACAGTAGGATATACATTCTTCTCAAGTGCACATGGATCATTCTCCAGCATAGACTACATGCTAGATCATAGAACAAGTCTCAACAAATTTAGAAAGATTGAAATTATACAAAACACTTTCTCTGACCACAATGAAATAATGCTGGAAACCAATAAAGGATGGAGAACTGGAATAGGAAAAATATATGGAAGTTAAACACATACCTTTAAATAATCAGTGGGTTACCCAGGACATCTAACAAGATGATGATGAGAGACAACCTCCATTTCAAAAAAAGAGTATCTTCAACTGCAAGCAAAACAATTCTTTCCATCTGTCCCATAATATCTAAGTCCCCTCTCAAACTGAAGCAGAGTGTTCATCACCATCCCCAAATCCTCAAAATTAAGGAATGAACAAACATAAAAGGGGAAATACAGCCATGGTCCAAAGTGAACTTATTATTATTGTAGTAATGGGAGAACTTGTAACATTGATATAAAGATAGTGGTTACCAGAGGTTTTCAAGGGAGTGGGATGGAAGAATAGGTGGAACATAGGGCCTTTTTGTGGATTTGGAATTGTTCTGCATGCTATTGCAATGACAGCTACAGGCTATTATATATTTTATCAAAACCTATAAAATTGTATGGTTAGAGCTTGGTTAGTAGCAATGCTTCAATATTTGTTCATCAATTGTAGCAAGTGTACCACACTAATGTGTTATTAATAGGGGAAAATGGGAGAGGAGGCAGAGGTGGGGTAGATGGCAATACCTATACTTTAGATGTAACTTTTCTGTTATCTAAAACTTCGTGAAAACCAAAGTTTATTAAATGAAAAAAATAATTTTCCTCACTATTAAGTTTCCCAAAGGATTCAGTGTTTAATGCAAAATATAATTGATTTTGTAGCAATAATGCACATTTTTGGTCATAGTAATATATAAATTCCAGTAGGATGGATAAAATCATACTGTTAAATATCTAAGTTTAATTAATCTTTAAAAATAGAAAGCAAATTATTTGAATACAACTCTTTCAAAATAATAGTTAGGTATTCAGGAAATTGTCCTGTGAAAAATCTACTCTGAGGGGCCAGCTGTAGCTCAATTGGTAGGGCGCCAGTTTACCACATGGGAGGCGCCGGGTTTGGTTCCTGGGGCCTCCTTGAGTGGGCAGACCACCTTGAGAAGGCAAGCTGCCATTGGCAGGGCAAAGCCACCGCAGGCAGGGCAAGCCCCCACAAGCAGGGCAAGTCACCCATGAGCAGGCAAGGCCACCCATGAGCAGGCAAGACTGCTGTGCAGTGAGCTGACTTGGCAGGTCGCCGCAACAGCGGGGAGACAAGCAGACACAGAAGAACGCAAAAATGAACACAGCAAGAACAAGCAGAAAGGGGGGGTGGATATATAATTTTTAAAAATACACTTTAAAAATCTACTCTGAGTTTTTTTCAGAGCCCAGGGATAACAATTTTAAAATGTAATCTACTGACCAAAAGCATTAAACCTGAATTTGAGAAACTTAGATATAACTCCAATACTGTCATTTAGACAGTTTCCATGACTTCCACTAACCATTTAAGCACAAGGATCATAATGTCTTTCTGTTTTATCCCACAGGAATACACTGAAAAGGAAATGACAATAGAGTAGGTGTATATTTTAACCCAGCTGTTACTCCTTGCATTCAGAGATATCAGAGGCACATAATGGTCTTGAATGATAAAAGTGCCTGCAATAAAAGCCAATTATTTGTAAAATCTTATTTCACTGGTATTGATACTGTTCCCCAAACATCTCTATAAAGGTTCACATTGAATACAAACTCACTTGGGATTCAAAGTATAATATAAACACAAGATAATATTTTTAAAACAAATTACTCCTTCATTATGCACTATATGGTCCTCTTGTGGCCTTAAATATCTGATACAATTTCTCTAAATATCCCATTTCTTACTTTGTACATAATATCTCATCAAACAAAACATATCCTCTGGGATTTAAGTTGAATAATATTAGGAGTGAATAAAATCTTTCAAAATCAAAATGAGTCTACTTTAGTCCATAGTTCATTCCCCAATCCTGAGGATTCTGGGATGGTGATGCCCACTCCACCTCTAATTGAGAGGGGGCTTTGATCCCACAGAGCAGATGGATGGGACTCTCTTGTTTGCAGTTGTAGACTCTTGGTTCCTTAGGATGGTCATTGCCCATCATCATCTCCTTGTTAGTTGTCCTGGGTGAGTCCAGTGAACTGGAGAGTAGGTGTTGCAACTCCATTGAGATTCAGGGGCCAGCTGGTACAAAGACAGCCCAAAGATTTATGTCTCTTAGAAATACACCTATCAACTCTAGTACTAATTATAGGTTCAAATAGAAGGGTCAGAAGAGCCATTGTAGGGAAACCACACCTGAGTCCAACTCTATCACACAGGGGAGCATAGATTTCAAAGTAGGGCCCACTGGCAAGGCACCAAACTCCTGAGCTATCTTCCCTGACTATAGAGTCTGGATGTCTCCAGAGCCCTCAGAAGCCCTGTGATTTGAGGCAGTATTTACTTTGGCACTCAATGAGATCCTGCTGAGACATGCATAAGTGTAACCTCTGGAATGACCTCCCAACTCACTTTGAAGGCTCTTAGCAATATAAACTTATTTGTCTTTACCTTTTCCCCATTTTGTCAAGGTCTTTCTCCAGTTGCATTGCTAGCTGGTGCTTGGTAGTAATCCCTTGGTGCCAGGGAGACATCTCTGGGAGTCATGTTCCATGTTGGAGGGAATGTAATGCATTTACATGCTGAGTTTGGCTTAGAGAGAAGCCACATTTTAACAACAAGGAGGTTCTCAGGAGGTAACCCTTAGGCCCCCTATAATATTAGATTAAGTTTTAATTTCAAAAGTAAAGGTTCATAAGTACAGTCATCAATATCAAGGGACCATCAATGTACCATCCTCCTTCACTAGTTATTGCCCCTGTACTTGGGGGATTCTTGCTGTTCCATTAGAGAATGTGGCAGAGCTCCCCAGGATGGGAATTCGATTGGTTAATGTGTGAGTCTCCACCCACCATGAAAATACCCCATGAACTCTTGAACACATCTATCTGCCTTACGTGTATGCCCCAAGTGAACCTCCTCCCATGTATCCCCAATCACTGACACACTGTACCAATGATCCTCTCTGCCATAGTTGTAACCCTTCTGTGATCCAAAACTTCTTCAAAAATGAAGCCAACAAAATAACCAAATACAATTAACAAGAAAATGAAATAATAACAATAATTTTAAAAATAAGAAATAAAATACAAAAAATTTTAAAAATTAAAAAATAAAAAAATTTGGAGTATCTGCTATAACCTCCAAAATTGTGCAAGAGAGAGTGTAAACACAATGTAAACTATAATCCATGCTTAGTGGCAATGCTCCAAAATGTGTTCATCAATTGTAATGAATGTACCATACTAATGAAGGATGTTGTTAATGTGGGGAAATGTGGGAGGGGTAGGGAGTGCGGCATACGGGAATCTCCTCTATTTTTCATGTAACATTTATGTAATCTAAATATCTTTTAAAAAAAGAAAAAATATATTTTTAAAAAAAGAAGGTAGAGAGATCTGAAAGGAGACAGTCAAAATTTCTGACACTGAATTTTCATATGACTTACAGCTCATGCAGTCACACTTGGGCTATCAACAGCTATATATTTTGCCACTGACTTCTGAAAATATATCTTTCTAATAATTTAGAATAACTGTTTAATGCTCAAAGAGGAAGTATTCATAATGGTTAAGTAAAGCTTAAGGGCTAAAATGAAAGAGACCTATCTTAGTTCTATTACTTTTGTGCTGTGTGATCTTGGGTAAACCACATAACTTCTCTGGGCCTCAAGTTCCTTTTTCATAAAATGGCTCACACATTGCTTACCTAATTTTAAATCCCTTAAAACAGAAAATATGTGCAAAATTCTTAGAAGAGTGTCTGCTACTTAGTAAGCACCCAGTACTTGTTATATTTCTAGCTAGGAATTATGGGACTGGGAGGAAATAAGAAAAGACAAAATGCAGAAATACTTTACCTTATGAAATTGTTTCTGAAGTCATGAAGTTATCCAGAAAACTCATAATTTTAAATAGAACACACAGTTGTAGTGGCAGAACCTGGCTTTTGAAGTAGAACATGATACAATGGAGAGAATATAAAGTATGAGATAAGCAGACTTGTGACATGATCTCAGGTTGGCCACTAATCAATGACCTTAGACAAACCAAAATCTCTGAGGACCAGCTTTCTCTTTTGTGAAATGGAGATAATAACATAGCCTGAGAACAGAAAGGAAAGGATATGGTTTATAAATAAAAGTATGATTAATAATCTACTGATTAATTTTTTCATGAAATTAGAAATAATTTTGAAAAATGATTAGTCACCAAGACCCCATGTATCCAACGTCTGTAAACGATGGTTTAAATCTGAATTTTCATATATTGGACTTGCATATATAAATGAAATAAAGTGTTAAATGCTAAAAAAAAAAATCAAAATAAACTTGCAATGCTTAAGAAATAAGTAGCTAAAAAGGGCTATCATTTTTCCACAGTAGTAAAAAATGTGTTTAGACAAAGTTAAAAGTAGCAACCCACATTAGATTCTTCAAGTTTCAAAATAAAATCAATACTTTATGCACACATTCTTCTTCCTATGGCAATTAACATTCAATATAAGTATACTACTTTTAAATAAAACAAAACATTTTAAACAAAGGGATCATAATATCTTTCTGTTCTACCACATGGGAATAGAAATTTATCTTATTTGTTCACTCATGATAGCTTCTTCTTTCCCAGGACTGATTCTGGCCGCTCTTTTTTTAAAATTTGAACATATTTTATTTGATGACATTAAAGAATTATTGTTAATAGTTTTAGGTATAGTGATGGTATTGTGGTTATTTTTTAAATTTTTGTCAACTTTTTTTCTTTATTAGAGAAGTTGTGGGTTTACAGAACATCATGCATAAAATATAGGATTCCCATGTATCACCCTATTATCACTTTGCATTGGTGTGGAACATTTGTTACAACTGATGCAGCACATTTTTATAATTGTACTATTAACTATATCCCTTGGTTTAACTTAGGGTTCACTTTTTGTGAAGAAGTCCAATGCCTTAAAAATGCCCTATGTTCCATCTATTCTATTCTTCCGACCCCTTCCCCTTGGAACCTATGGTAACCACTAAGTTTCAAATTTTGAAGAATAGGTTCATAGTTATATGTGTTAATATTGAAGGCTTGACATATTGGTCTGCATTCTTTTATTTGGCACTGAATATGTTCTCGAGAGATTCTTGCCCCTCTAATTGAGAACATAGCAGGACTCCTCAGGATGGGAATTTAATATTTTTCTTGTTTATTTTGTGGGCCTCCACACACTGAGATAACACCTTATGATAAGATAAACACTTTCACATCCCATAGAAGCATGCCTCAGGTGCATAAAGAAAGAGAGACAGGAATAAAAGTTAAATTTCAGTGTTATGACTCATAAGTGGATTATAACTGCCAAAATAATAGGAAGCAATAAGTGGGAGGAAATGATGAGCTCACTATCAACATATTAATATCAGCAGCAAAGGTAATAACAAATAAGTGTTATTTTGAAGTGAGTGAAGGCAGAAATTTAAAAATAATACATTTATAGCCAAGGGTGCATTTTAGGCATATCCTAAGCATGAAAGAGTATCTGAAACCATGAAGGCAATTCTTCCCCAGAAACTCACTGCAGAGGGAAAATTCAAGTACAGGTTTTAGTGCAAGAATTCCAAGCTCAAAAATAGAAGGAATTAAGAGGGTCCACAATGTTAAAAAAGATAGCGTTGGGGACAATTTTGTCAACAAATGGAAAAAAACATATAATGGAATGAATAGAAAATTAAGAAGAAATAAGCAACAGGTTTTGAGCTAGGTTTGCATTTTGCATTTGATTCAACCTCCTAATCTAGTAACTACCATCTCGCTCAATTGAGCTAAATATGTGAAAGAAAATGACAAAACAAAGATTCAGAAATCAAATATAGAACCCTACTGTCTGTGAATTTCCTGGTGATGAATTCCTACAAATTACTATTTGTAGCTATATTAAGCATCTGTTAAAAAGGAAAAATCACATCTAATATTTAGCAGGGTTTTTTTAATATATTCGAGAATATTTGCTAACCTGAGTTTCCAGAAAAAAGGCCTTTGACCTAATAATGGAAGTTGGTTATATTTCTTATTCCAGTAGTTCTCAAATTATCATTAGTTTTTGCTACTTCTTATCTTTGAGTCTCAAGAGAGAGGATGAAGGGGATTTAGATCACTCCAAAGGAAATAATCTGCATTTTATCAATATTTTGGATCTTTGGTTTTAAAATATAATTAATACATCAGTTTGTTGCTCAACCCCTCTGCTAGAAATTGCCCCAGTGGAACTTAACCCCTTCAGATACCTTGAATCCTTTAAGCTAATTTGCTTTTTAGATCCCTCATATGTTCATTTTCTCTCCATTTTCACATTCATACCTACAATTATATTCTGCTTTCTGCTTGTAATTATCTTGCCACATCAGAGGATGCATTGTTTCCCCCACTTCAGATCTACAGGAGCAGACTTGAGATCATAATTACAGTCTTGCATTTTGTTCATCAATTTTCAAAATTTCTTAAAGAAATGAATTTTCTATAAACAGAGATTCTGGAACAGACATACCCTGGATATATGGTTATGAATCTTTTGGTGTTCTTGGATCTTTTTGAATTGGATAAATGCCTGCTACCCCTAGTAACACACACACATACACACACACACACAGACATCTGCATACAATTTAAGGAGCTTATTTACTCCCTGAAATCTTTTCTTATTTGATCTAGGGACCATAGAGTAGTATAAAAACTCCTGCACTTATGTTTTTCAGGTTGAGAAAAAAACATTTATTTCTACATATTTCAAATTATGAGAAGTTTCTTAAATAATTTAAAGAGGTTTCTTATACAAAACTCTATGTGTGGCATCCTTCACTCAGTCTTATTTCTATATTTTTATAACATCAAACTTCAGAGAGTTTACAATACATACTATGCTTTTTCTTGTCTCTGTGCCATCAAATGCATAATATGACTTTTGTCCTTTTTACCCCTTACTCCAAGAAAATAGCTTTCCCTGTCTCCCTCCAATAATTTCGTGACATATCTAATAGAGGTTTTTTGGTCTTTATTTTACTTGGCTCTGCAGTAGCATTCAGTTTTGCTGCCAATTGCCTCTCATTTCAAATAAGTTATTTTCCTAGCTTTCACAACTACCCAATTTATTGTTTGTTTTTCTATCTTATCAGCTGCTTCCTCTCTGCTCCTATACAATTTCATTTTCTTCATGTCAAACAATACATGCAATATTTCCAGCTTTGCACATAGATCCTTTTGTAACCCTGCACTCTGTCCCTAGAAAATCCATCCTTATCATAGCTACAGTAACAATCCATACACCAAAGACTCCAGCTTTATTTTATATTCAGTTCTTACCTTCACCCTAAGCTGCATGCACATATAGCCAAGTTCTGCCCTAGTGTTTTCTTTTGTATGCCTAAATTAGCTAAATCTAATATGGACCTAATGATCATTTGGTCCTAAATATAATCTTTGTTCAATTATCCCTATATCAATGAATTGAACTCCACAAAGTAGAAACCTAGGAATTATTCTTGGAACCCTACTGTCTTGACTTGGATTCTACAGAATTCAGAGCCTAAGGCAAAGATGTATTCTTACAGCTTTATTAGGGAAGGCAATCACATGAAACTGCAGTAAAAGATAAGGGAAGTGAAGCAGAAAATAGGGAGAACTGATATGAAAATGCATATCAAGTGCCACTAATTGCTCTATCTCAAAACTCTTTCTAGTAGCCATAGAAACTGCATTTCAAGCC
>PVKH010029390.1:0-12694 GCA_004027955.1 Chaetophractus vellerosus | reverse complement strand
CACGTCTCAATGAGGGCGTGGCAGAAACATATAAGGATGTAAAGAAATGATAATGGTCAACCTGGAGAGAGCACAGAGTGCTATGAATTATAAAGACTCTATATGCCCTCTCTGTTCTCTTAGAAAAAAGAGATTCTACAATAATAGATGAAGTGCATTATGTAATAGGACCACATTGAAGAAGAACCCAACCTAGACTTGGGAGGTCAAGGAAGGATTTCTGGAATAGTAAATATTTAGCATGAGACATGGGCCAAGCTTGAGGTTGTGAGAAGGGAAAGACAGAAGAGACAATGTTCTAAAAAATTGGAGAAATATCCTAGGAGGCCCAGGAGAAAAAGAGAGTGAAAGAGCTTTTACATTCCAAAGGCTGAAATAATTCCAATATGGCAGAAGAGCAGAGTGAAAGGGTATGAATTTTGAAAGAAGAAATTAAAGAGAGAAGAAGGGGCCAGAACATACAGTCACCACTCTTTACTACGTAAAAGTAGATATGCTCTAAGCAATGCTTTTTTTATTTTTTATTATTATTATTATTACAAAACAGGTCCATGCCATTTAAAAGGTTTTATAATCCACATTTCATCACTTAATATTAGTCCTTTTTTTTTTTAAGATTTATTTTTTATTTTCTGCTTTTTGTCTCCACCCCCTGCCCCCGGCAGTGACGCGCTGAGTCAGCTTCACTGGTGAGCGGTGGCCTTGCCCACTCGCGGACGGCTTGCCCCGCTTGCAGGTGGCTCTGCCCTGCCCCCGGGCAGCTCTACTCTGCTCACGGTGGCTTTGCCCTGTGCGTGGCGGCTTTTGCCCTGCTCATGGTGGTTCTTGCCTTCTCAAGCGGCCCGCCCGCCTGGGGAGGCCCCGGGGATAGAACCCAGGGCCTCCCATGTGGTAAACCAGCGCCCTATCCACTGGGCTATACAGCCGGCCCCAATATTAGTTCTTAACATCTTTTTCTTCTCAATAAATATTTCTAAAACATCATGTTAAGTGCATGGTATTCATTTATTGTGTATGTGTTAACTTATTTAGCCAGACTCTTACTGTGTTTTATTTAGGGTATTTCCACTTTGCTTTTTCAGTTCTCAATGTGGCTAAATTTTTAGTCATCAATGATAATTTCTTGGGCATGGACTTTCTGGCTGAACATGTATGAAAATTTTTTTAGGGTCCTTTATACACAGTACCAAATTGTTTTCCTGAAAATTTTATCTATGTGTAGCCCCACCAGCAACATAGGGAAGTATCTGTTTCCCTATGTTCTTTTCACCAATAAGAAAAATCATCTCACTTCTATATTTGCCGATTTGATACATTTCAATGTACATTTCTCTAATTATTGGGGAAACTGAAATTTCTGTATGCTAGTGTTTCTTTTGTAGGTAAGCTTCCGAAGATGATAAACTTCCCCAAAATAGACAATAAATAGCTACACCCTCAAACTTTAAAATGCTATAAAAACCTAGTATCAGGCAAAATCGAATCTACTAGTAAATTTAAACTACAGTTTGAGTATATCTCTGTCTGCCTTTGTTTTCTCTTCAATGCTTCTGTTTTTTGCTGCTATGAAATAGTCACAGTGACTTGGTATGGAAAGGAGGAGAGGAAGTCAAAGGGTTGTGACTATATATATCAGAGACCCAGACTGAGTTCAATGCCAGTTAAATAGGTGAAGTGGGTGAGTGGGGGGCTCTTATTTCATTCATGATAGCTCACTGCCTCCTGCCTTTAATGCATTTAATGATCCTGTGGGCTTAATGACTGTTGCAATTAAAGTCACCCTGGTTAAGCATTGTGAATTACATTATGCTTGTTAGTGGCTGCCTTTGATAAAACATAATAGCAAGTCATCTCTTTTACGTCGTAACTCATTTTAAATATTGCTTTTCCATATCTGTCCTTTCCCTGTTGATTTATTACCTAGTGCTCCTAAGAAGTGTAATAAAAAGAAAGTTAGGACTTGAGTAATTCTTCCAGTGTCTGGATAAGCAGAGAGCAGAGGGGAAGGTGGCCTTCTGATTGGTTAGTCCGAGAATGGAGTGGGGGGTGAGGGGAGCCATGAGGATTTAAATTATACTGGTCACACAAAAGGACAATATTAGCTTTTTGTGGCCTCCTTGCCCTCTCTTTCTTTGGATGGAAAATCAACAAAGGCCAGGTCTCCACCACGGAGGTTTGAAATATTTATTTATCCAGATAAACCAGAGGAATGGATCTGAGGGCCAGGCCTGGGAATAAGAGCCGGGAAATGTTGTGTGCCTGCCTTTGACCACTTAACTTTACCAAGAAAAGTTCAACATAGATACTTGAAATCAAAACTGAGCAAGAAATATGGTGACATTGAACAGCATTGACTATTTCAGGCCCCAAACAAAAACGAAAACCCTCAAACCACTTTTCTGTTGTGTATCCCCCACCCTCGCCCTGAAATCATGGAATCATTGTCTTTGTTGTCTTCTTCACTTCGCTCCAGCCAACCAAACCGTAGCCTGTCGACCAGCCATTCCAAGCACTTTCCTGAAGACCAGCCTGCCAACGCCTAATGTTATTTTATTTTATATTTTTTAAAGATTTATTTTTTATTTTCTGCTTTTTGTCTCCCCCTCCCCCGCTAGGGTGACGCGCCAAGTCAGCTTCACCGGTGAGCGGTGGCCTTGCTCACTCGCGGGCGGCCTGCCCCGCTGGCGGACGACTCTGCCCTGCTCGCGGGCGGCTCCGCTCTGCCCGTGGTGGCTTTGCCCTGTCTGTGGCGGCTTTTGCCCTGCCCAGGGCGGCTCTGCCCCGCCCACAGCAGCTTTTGCCTTCTCAAGCGGTCTGCCCGGAGAGGCCCCGGGGACCGAACCCAGGGCATCCCATGTGGTAAGCCGGCGCCCTATCCACTGGGCTATATAGCCGGCCCCCTAATGTTATTTTAATGTGAATCCATAACCCTTTCAATCAAAGTCGTTGTCCTACATGGGATCCATTCAGAGTTGGGAACGTATGCATTGTATTAATTTCAACAAAGCTCAATGATTCACACTGGTTTCACTTTTATTAGCCTCAAATGACAACACTTAGAATTACAGGTGGAAAAAAATGTCGCAGTCAAGTCTTTGGGGTCCAATAGAGGATTGTCATCCCCTGTAAATTGTTGTTGCTTCCTCAGTCGACTGTGACTGACCCCGCCGTGTCTCCACATGTAACACAACCAAGGATGTCCCATTTCACACACACCCCAAAAAAGCTCTTGAATTGAAAGATATAAAGAGTTCACAAATCCCTGTGCAATATCATCTTCTAACAAAATTATTTTTTGAGAGGCAGAGGACCTTAGTAGCAAAAGCACCGCACTAAGAGCAAGGAGCCCTGGATCTGAGACCCATGTCTGCCATCAACCTGCTCTCTCAACTTGGACAAATTATCTTAACTTCAGTGGCCCTCATTTCCTTCATCTATAAAAAAGCTCACATTTTCATACCACTTTATGGTCCATACTACTAAAAGATAATACTATACTCATCAGAATTATGAGTGGCATTAGATAACAAATTCAGAAGGTGGGATCTTATACTGTCACCAAAAGAAAATCCAAAAATAAATTATTAGCCTTAAATAATTGGCATGTGTTAAAATGAGGTTGACCCAGGAACACCATCTTTAACAAGCAAATCAAGTCAGTAAAACAGTTTTAAGTTATAAAATGTGGTCCTAGAGTGAATACAAGGAAATGGGCACTTTAATACCCATTAATGAAAGTGTATGTAATTGGTACAATCTTTGGGGGAATAAATTTGGGAAAATGTTCCCAGAGGCTTAAAAATGTTTGCACCTTTGTGATTCCTCTTCTATTAATATGTCCTAAGGAAAAATCTGCAAAGCAGACAAAGAATTTTTTAATAAAGATATTCATATATGAATCATTTATAATAAAGGAAAATTGGATCTAATATAAATGACTAGTATAAGGTAATGGCTTAGTAAATTATGGTCTATCCATATGATGGAACATTATGTAGTCACTCAAAATATATTTTGCCAGAATTTTTAATGACATGGAAAATGCTTTTGATGTTCTAGTAAGCGAAAAATGTCATAAAATTTTATGTTAGAATTTAATTTCTAAAACTACATACCCAATAAAAATAGAAAAAAGTATCTCAGTATTGTGTCATTATTATTTTCTTCTTTAAACATTTTGTGTCTGCACATTTTCCAAATTGGGCATCTGCTACTTTTAAAATCAGGAAAAATACTCATAAAAAAAATAAGACTGCTTGTATGGTGAGACCTTGAGCAACCAATATGCTCAGAGGAATGGAACGCTTTGTTGCGTTTAATGCTGTGGCAAACTGAAGATTAATTAAGAATACCTTTCTGAATCTCTGCTGATAATAAAGCAACCAGCCAACAACTGCTTTCCGAGTACTTATGACGTACTTCGTTCAGGACTAGGCAGTCTGTTGTTGCCGAGACCAAAGCCAGGCATCCTGAAGGGATTCCAAACCACCACCATTTAGTGGGCTCACGTGTGTCAGGAAACCTCTGTGTCAGGCAGGGGGTGGGGTACCAGTTAAGTTAGAACATGTCCCCTGCCCATGGAACTCACCATTTTAACAGGAGAAAGATATACAGTTAACTGTGAAATGTCAGTGCAAATGTTAAACTAACTAAAAGAATGAAGAGCTGTGGATAATCGTGGAAGAAGTCATTTTACCTGGAGAACTCAAGAAAAGTCTTCACAGAAGACAAGAAAGAAGGAAGCGTAGCAGAGTGGACAGAATTCTAACAGGAAATGAGAAGGGGACACACCACCCGCCACCGGCCCACCCAGATTGACAGAACCAATTGGACAAAGGCACAGAGGGCTGGTGCTTAGCTGTGGTCAAGAAGAGACGATGTTAGTAAAAGGAAGGGGCCTCATGGGAGTGGTGAGGAAAGTTTTCTAAGGGCATCAATTCATTTTCTGAACCAGTAAATACTGGGGCATAACTCAGTCTTTACTCCATCATTGTAGATATTTGGGTGCCTCAAAAAACACAAAACACTTCCATAAGTGCACATGTCAAAGGCATAAGATACCGCTCTAAATAATAACTGTTACCCCTTCCTTTGCATAGCACCTTTCAATTTACAAAGCCTTTCCTTGTGGCTTATCTCATTTGCTCTTTGCAGACACCCTATGAGACAAGCATTATTATCCTCATTTTACCGATAAGGAAACTCACTCAAAGAGATCTAATGAATCATCCCCAGTTGCACTGCTCAGAAGTGACAGACAGGTTCCAAATCTTCTAACTCCACTGCATGTTTTTCTTTTTTCTGCACCACAGCTTTCTTTGACCCAAAGACACATCCTAGAAGCTCAATTCCATTTTACCTCGTTCCCGATTTCATCTTAATCATTGTCATTTTCTTCTTTCTTCTTGGATTATGGCGTACAGAGGGTTCTGTTTAGATTGGGTTTGGATTCATCAAAGCAATCCTCTACTTTCAAAGTGCTTTCACACCTCATTTATCCTTACAGCTTCTCAGGTAATTCAGACAAATTGAAAACTTTGCTTTAGTCTAAATACACTGAGGACAGAATAGGACGCAGGCAGGAGAGAAGCAGGGAGAGAAAGGAGTTGAGGTCAGGAAGGAGCAGCTGACTTCCCCAACCTTTGGATTCACTTTGTGCCGCACAGATTTGAGCAGAAAAGGATGCTACACATACTCAAACCTGACGATATTAACAAGAGCCTTGTACTTTTGTCCTTCCCAGGTTGACAGACTTCTGGGAATATAAAAGGTATAAAATCTCTCTACAAATTAGATCTCTGTTGCACCGCTTTTACTACCAAAGTCTTTTTCAACATTTGGTTCCATAAGTAAAACAGTTCTGTCATATGGTTTCAAGTAACCCTCACACTCCAAAATTGAATATGGCTGCCAACTAATATTGCAAGAACTAAATAGATGACATCTGGAAAGAAGAATTCAAAAACCCGCTGTTTCATTACACTCTCCCTGCGTCTTTACAGGCAGAGTGAGAAGAAGAGGTGAAGTAGAAAAGGATTCTCTGAAACTTTCTTTAGAGGAAAATAGGGGATTAATGTTAAAAAGTAAAATAAAATTTATTGTCCGCATTGTCCTGATTGACCAAATGTAAGCTCAAACAATTAGGGTGATGCAGAAAGTTGCGGATTATGCTATTGAGTTCAAGATGCCTTTACAGCCAATCAACTCCCAAAAAACACAAAATCCCATTGCTTAAAGCATCAGGCTGGCAGCAGATTAAGCTGGAATTTAATGAACAGATAAATAAAAAATACTTATTAATCACCTCCGATTTTATGAGCTCTGGGCAAAACAAGGTGCGGTGTAACTTTTGGGCAAATCACTTAATATTTCTAACTTCAGACTTCCCGTCTGAGAAATTAGAACACGAATAATACTGGCTCTTGCAAACTAACAGAATTATTGTGATGCTAAAATGAGGTAACATATGTGGAAGGGATTTATATGCTCTAAAGTGCCAGAGAAATGCAAATTATCATTATTATACAGCGAAGCATTGGCCCCCACCCTTACACACAAGAAACTTACAACCTATTTGGAGGAACAAAGCATAAATATATTAGATTTAAGTAATAGCATAAGGATTAAATTACAGAAAAGACAACACTGTGAGCGATTTGACAAGACAACATGCAATTACTTGCAAGTGAGCAGTGCAGGCAATAAGATCTATGAATTTAAAATAGGTAATGGTCCATCACCTGGCATGGTGTGGCTAGGCATTGAGGTAGAAGAGACTCTGGATCTGGGACTTGGAAGATGGAATAGGATGAGCAAAAGAAGCACAGGAAGTCATCCTTGCCATGAACCTGGGCTCCTACCCAGAACCAGGTGAAGACGTCCTGGGATGAGATTTACAAACCACCCCTTCACATGGTCTACTGTCTAAGGCCAAATGAAGTAAGACTTTGCTATCATCAGGACACAGGGTGGGCTTTGAAAGTAGCTCCTGAATACTTTCATATCACACAGATTCACTTTGGAACCTTTTGACTGCCCCATGACAGAGAACCCTGACCCTCTTACTCTTCTTCCCCCATACCCTTCTCATTCGCATTTGCCTACCCTATTAAACTGCACGGGGTCTTGCAGGAGGAGAAATATAGTCTCCCAGTTTGGTATTCCATACCTGAGGCAACCGCAGTGCGTTACTAAATTCCAAGTGGGAAACATATAAGCAAAGATCAAGAAGGAGAAAACACTAGCTGTGCCTCATTTCAAAACCATTCACCTAGTTATGGCTCTGTTGGAAAAGTCTTCTTATTTATGAGGATGTATTGGGTCACAGACTGGGGTGGCAGGGAGAGGGGAAAGGGGGGAATGAAGTATAGTTGGGCTGCTTTAGAGCAAGATGCTAATGTGACCAAGTTCCAAGTTCAGAGTAAAATCCCTTTCCCATTCATTTCACAGACTGAAAAGTAGTTAACAGTAACAATTTGTTGGACACAGGATGCTGGAGATTCCCATTCAATCATCTCACTGGTGCCCACTGTGGGCCAAAAGGTAGTTCAGAATAAGGTGCAAATGGTGCAGGCCAACACATGGCCATGCCTACTGGGAGAGTGCAGTCTCTCCTTCCTCCTCTCAAAAGCTTTTCACCAGTGGTCCAGTCACTGGACCAGTGTGCCAAAGGCATTCCTTACCCCACACATCTGCTCAAGCTCTTCCTCCTGCACACTTGGCCTTCCACTTCTTCTCATGCAGAGCACTGATCCAAACTGTCTCCTTTCTTCAGGTCCTAAATTCTAATCCCTGCCTCCTCCACAAAGCCATTCCTGATGCCCCAATCCCCACGGCCTTCCCTTTGTCTGAACTCCTGGCACGTTCAAGGCACCTTTCAAGGCACTCCCTTGAACTTGGCACAGTACTTTGTATATAGCACGTGCTTTATAAATGTTTAACAAATCAATTCCAGGTAGATAAGGCGGGGTATGAGGTGGCTGGAAAGACCAGGGTAAAGCCTCGCTTTGGGCTTACCTGTTTGGGGTATAAATGTCTTATCTTTCCAAAGGGCACTTCAGTAGCAGCACCAGTGACAGTAATGGCTTTAGTACCAGCAGGAGGAGGTGGAGTGGCAATGTTAGTCTTTGGTTTCTATCCTCACAGAGAAGGAGAACTGACCATAGGATTGAAGCCATTATCTGAATTATTCAAATAAACCAACAGGAATGGGGAAAACAGATATTTGAGGCATAAAAATGAAGGTATCATCACCTCTGCCACCCTGTTTTTCCCTCTTCTTCAAAATCCAGTTAGTCATAGGTCTTATTGATTCTCCCTCCCAAATGTCTCCCATAATATCTATGCCCACTTCTAGATCCCTCTTGGCCCGTCATCGCTCTTTATAAGGACTATTACAGGAAATGCCTACCTTGCCTCTGCCCCTCTAGGCTTTCTCCTTACTGAATATATCTTTTCAAGCTGAAAATGTCTTTTTAGATCTCCTATCTGAGCATGTCCCTCCTCGGCTAATAAGCCATGAATGGCCCCCTAGTTCCTTCAAGATAAAGTCTAGACTCCTTAAGATGGCTTCATAATTTGTCCCTGAACCGCTTTTCCATTTTATCTCCCCCTATGAGCCCTCACACCTACTCACCGAGCCCTAAACATGGGATGTTTTTTCTCATCTCGTCTTTGCCTATGATGCTCTCTCTGCTTTGTTACCTCCCTCTGACAAATTGCTGCTCATCCCATAAAGACACACAAGAGTATTTCTTCTGAGAAGCTCCTACCCTACAGGCTGATTCATCCCTCTGATAACAGGATAACAGGAGGACTATCACAATTGTTGGCTCATGTCTCTATAATCCTACTAGACTGAGCTCCTTCAGAGGTGTGGGGACCTTATTTTACTTATGTCTGTATATCCATAGAAGGTGCTCAGCAAGTTTTTGCTCTATGCCAAATTGTTTATCAACAGATAGGATGTCCACTTTCATTAAATCCATCTCCCAAGCTCCATTCTCTGCTTGGCTTTGTCTCTGTGGCTATTTTATTCACCTTCGTCATCTTAACCCCTGATGCACTAATAAGGAATTAGAAACTGATGAAAATGAAACAATGGGGATGAACAAAGAACACGAGGTCATTGATGATCCCTTTTTGCAATCAAAACAAAACATTTCTAGTTCAAAGCTGTGTGCCCTGATTCACAGTTCTTTTCCTCTTCTCCCCAACCTAGTTTGTCACAGATCTTAAGGTTCCCCCTCCAAAATGTCTCCCACATCTAATCACACTTCCAGATCAAACTCCAGCCCTAATTATGCCTTATTTGGGGCAAACCAGAAGAAATCTCCCGACCTGAAACTCTTGACAATTCATGCTGATTCACAACCTCAGCTTGGTTCTGGAAACCAGTAGCTAGAATACTTTCTTTCCTGTGAGGTCTCCTTTAAAGTCACCATAGAGCCTTCAAGGCAATGTAAGAAAGAGAGTTACTGGACCATGAATCAGGACACACAACTTGTAATTCCACATCTGCCCCTAACTAGTGGTGTGACTTTGCTCAAGACTCTTCCCCTCTCTGGGCCTCCATTTCCTTCTCTGTTGTCAACTTGAAAAATGCCTCCGGAAAAGCCTACCAGAATAAATAAATTTTGAACTGATCTGCTATTAGAAGATGGCCTCTAAGGACTTTTCTGGAGTTCCACACTTCTCACTGCCCTGCCCTCTAGCTTTCCCTCTCCTCTCCTCCCTTCCACAGTTGCCCATAACAAGCCTGGCCAAGCCTCAGCTTTATACTGGAATTTATTTCCCTTATTACCTTGATGTCAAGACCTCCTACCAGAAATAGGAAGGGGGAATATAAAAGATCTGCTTCCTTTCCATTGCGTTTCTCCCTCCCCTTTTCTAGTAAAAACGGTCTATTTGGAGAAGCCAAAATGCTTTTGAATTGAATTCACCTAAGTAATATACACACGGTTTTAATTTACAGTTTTGGGTCTCCAGGCCCCTGCATATGAGATCTATAAACGAGACGTGTTGCTACAATGAGTCCCTTTGGGAGAGGCTGGACTTAGAGTAAGAACAGCTGTAGAGCTGTAATCCAACAAAGTCAGCTTCTGATTCAGATATGAATTATTGGTTCAGCCGCAAAGCTATGGATATGCTTTCCCCCTCAGGCACAAACATATGGCCTTTGGCAGAAATAAAAGTATCTGTTCCCCACTTTACTGGGTTTGGTTCATAATGAACCTTTATTCTGCATACTTTCTTATGTCTTGACTTCCTTTCCCTTTGTTCACTTTCTGATTTCCTCTTCAAGACCTCAGCAAACCCACCTGTACAAAGTGAGGCTGATGGCTCATTTACACCATTTAAAGTCAGTGGAAACCAATTCATTTTAGAAAGTAGTTCTCAATCTTGGCCATACACTGGAAACACATAAGGATATTTCAAAAAGCCCATGTTGCACCCTAAAACGATTACGTGAGAAACTCTGGGAGTGGGACCAAAGTTTCAGCATTTTTTAAGCACCGAGGTGATTTCAGTCTGTAGCCAACACTGAAACCACTGCGCTGAAGTCAATTATGTCTAAGGCATGAACAGACTCTCTCTCTAGCCTCAAACAATGGGTAGGAAACATGGGTACAAAATACTTCTTTCTTGATGCTGAAATTTGTGAAATTTTCAGGTCCTGAAATCAAGATTTGCCCACTAAACAAAGGTGTGTAGCTAAATTCTCAAAAAAATTACCTAACTACTCTTAAGTTCTGGAGGTTCAGCTTTCTGGTCCTTGCAGCATTTGGTTGTGAAGGCTCAAGGCTAACATGGAGCAACGGAAAATGGAAAATATGTAAGAACTGAGTGGCAGATAGCCTGGTCTGGTGGGAGTCTGTTTCTGCCACCACTACTGCCAATGGGAAAGAGTCCATTCAGATATTGAAGCATCATTTCCTTATCTACAAACAGTGTAGAGTTTGGTGGATTATAGCTCTTCAACAGTTTCTTCCACCATCTGTCTGGGACTATCAAATTGGTCAAAATGTATAAAGTGCTACCCTCTGTTAAACTCTGTCTACTTAAGTACAACCATGTGCCCCTGAATAATAAAATAATAATAATAATAATAATAATAATAATAATAATAATAATAATAATAGTGATGGTTAATTTCATGTGTCAACCTGGCTAGGTTATCTAGTTGTTTGGTCAAACATTGGCCTACTTGTTACTGTGAAGGTATTTCATTGACATGATTTGCATCTACAATCAGTTGATTGCATCTACAGTCAACAAAGGTAGATAATCTCCTCAACCAATCAACTGGAGGTCTTAAAAGACAGAACTGAGGGTTTCAGAAGTCTGAAGAATGTCTGTCTTAACTTCAACATAGACTCTTGCTGGAATTTGTTAGTCAACTTTCTCTGAGGAATTTGGACTAAGGACTTCAACATCACTTTTATCAGAGTTTCCAGTCTGTGGCCTGTCCTGTGTAGCTCAGACTTAACAGCCCTCACCCAAATTCCTTATGATAAATCAATCTCCCTCTCTAAATATATATATATATTTATATTTATATTCATACACATGTACATATATCCTGTTTGTTCTGTTCTTTTGGAAAGCTCTATTATAATAACAACAGCAACAATAATGACTAAATAAATAAACCCTGCCCTTTCCAAAACTGCCAGCTATTTGGAGAGAAAATTAGAGGGGATTTGGGAAAGAATCGTCCGGATACAGGATCTTTACCTTGGCAGTGGACAAGAGAACAATAGAACACCCATTCTCCTGTTATTCAGCAATTATCAGACCAAAACCTTTCTGCCATAATGAATTACACAGCACATGCAAAGGCCCGAAGGCAGGAGAGACTGTGATTCATTATGGAATTGCAAGTAGCTCAATACAGTGGGCATGCAGATCAAATACTGTCAGGACCAGGGGTTGAAAAAGTAGGCAGAGGCCAAATTATGAAGAGCCACGGAGCCACACTGCAGTGCAGGTTTAGATTTTGACCCACGAGGTGCCAATGAAGGATTTTTAGCAAGGGACTCACATGATTATACTTTAGTTTTAGAACACCCTCTTTGATAACAGACTGGAGGATGACTTGGAAGAGGCAAAGCTTGGGGGCAGGTGGAGCTGATAGAAAATGTTAAAAAAGTCTAAGTGAGAAAAGATGAACCCTAAATGGAAGTGGTAACAGCAGGACCAGAAAGGAAGTAAACTTTAAATTATGTGTATACTTGTCCCTCTTTCCTCCTGGAGTTTGGGTGTTTTGTTTGTGTGTTTTTTTACCACGTTTCAAGTACTACCAGGCTCCAAGGAGTACCAATTAAGGCTCATCACACCCCTGAAAAATCGGTCTTAGCTTCTCAGTTTTACCAATGAAGACACTGACTCAGAGAAGTCAGGTAACTTGCCCAAAGTCACCCAGCTAAAAAGGCAGCAGCTAGCCTGATACCCAGATTTTCAGTGCACATTCAGCTGTACCCCTGCTAAATAGCCCCAGGCTCATTCTCATTCTGTTTCTTTGCTATGCCAGACTGAAGCATGGCAGATAGACCATTTGTCTGGAAATAGCTTCAGAGGCTCGGAAGGCAGCTACTGCTAAGAGCTTGGCTTTAGAGTCCAACCTGGGCAAAAGCCCTCGGGCCTCAGTCTCCCCGTCTGTCACAAGAGGGCAATAACGCCATCCAGCAGCCTT
>PVKH010029389.1:0-12669 GCA_004027955.1 Chaetophractus vellerosus | reverse complement strand
ATATATATATATATATATATATATATATATAAAATAAAAAAGAAACATATCATAAATTATGGCAATGAAAGGCACAATAATAAAGATTAAAAATAAACTAGAGACAGAACAGGCAGAAGAAAGAATTAGCAAATTAGAAGACAGGACAATTGAAATAAAAAAATCAGAAGAACAGATGAAGAAAAGAATAGAAAAAATTAAGCAGTATCTCAGGGATTTGAGTGACAGCACAAAGCCCACAAACATACATGTGATGGGTGTCTCAGAAGGACCAAAGAAGGGAAAAGGGGGGGAAAGAAGACTTGAGGAAATAATGGCCAAAAATTTCCCAACTCTTACGAAAGACTTAAA
Source organism: Chaetophractus vellerosus (assembly GCA_004027955.1). Lineage (NCBI taxonomy): Eukaryota > Metazoa > Chordata > Mammalia > Cingulata > Chlamyphoridae > Chaetophractus > Chaetophractus vellerosus. The sequence continues at coordinate 12,318 of PVKH010029389.1, read as the reverse complement.
TGTACATGTCCAAGAAGTGCAACATACTCCAAACAGAATAAATCCTAATGGACTTACACTAAGACACATATTACTCAGAGTATCAAATACCAAAGATAAAGAGAATTCTGAAATCAGCAAGAAAAAAGTGATTTATCACATAGAAGGGATCTTCAGTAAGACTAAATGTCAATCTCTCACCAGAAACCATGGAAGTGAGAAGGCAGTGGTATGATATATTTAAGGTGCTGAAAGAGAAAAACTGCCAGCCAAAAATTGTTTTCCAGCAAAACTGTCCTTTGAAAATGAGGGATAGTTTAAAACATTCACAGAAAAACCGAAACTAAGAGAGTTCATCACAAGAGACCTGCCCTACAAGAATTACTAAAGGGAGTTCTACAGGTTGAAAGGCAAAGACAGGAGAGAGTGGCTTGGAGTAGTGTGAAGAAATGAAGATTATCACTAAGGATAACTAAAAGGGTAAATGCAAAACCAGTAGTACTATATCCTCATTATATAATGCTACTCTTTAATTTCTATAAGAGTCCGAATACAATTGAATAAGAAAAAGACATAGTTCTAATAATAGATGTGCAAACTATAAAATGGTAAAGTGGAACAAAACATCATAAAGACAACATTAACAACAACAACAAATTGAAGGGCAAAAACCACATAATCATCTCAATTGATGCAGAAAAGGCATATGAAAAAATCCAGCATACTTTCTTGATAAAAACACTTTGAAAGACAGCAATAGAAGGAAACTTCCTCAACCAATACAATAAAGGGCATGTATGGAAAAACTCACAGCTGACATTGTACTCAATGGTGAGAGACTAAAAACTTTCCCTCTAAGATCTACAACAAGACAAGGATGCCTACAGTCACCACCATTATTCAACATTGTACTAGAAGTTCTAGCTAGAGCAGTTAGGCAAGGGAAAGAAATAAAAGCATCCAGATTGGAAAGGAAGAAGTAAAACTTTCACTATTTGCAGATGACATGATCTTATATAGAAATTTCAGAAAAACCTACCACAAAGGTATGAGAGTTAATAAATAAGTTCAGCAAAGTGGCAGGACACAAAGTCAACACAAAAAAATCAGTAGTGTTTCTATACACTAGTAATGAGTGATCTGAAGTACAAATCAAGAAAAAAAATTCCATTTACAATAGCAACTGAAAGAATCACATATCTAGGAATAAATTTAACCAAGGAGCTGAAGGACCTGTACACAGAAAACTATAAAACATTGTAAAAGAAATCACAAAGACTACCTAAATAAATGTAAGGATATCCTATGTTCATGGATCAGAAGCCTAAATATTATTATGAAATAAATTCTACCAAAATTGATTTACAGATTCAATGCAATCTGAATCAAAATTCTAACAGCCTTCTTTGCAGCAATGAAAAAGCCAATTACCAAATGTATTTGGAAGAATATGGGGCCCTGAAAAGCAAAAAACATCTTTAAATACAAGAGTGAAGTTGAAGGAATCACACTTCCTGACTTTAAAGCATATTAAAAGGCTAAAGTGGTCAAAACAGCACAATATTGGTACAAGGACAGAAATATTGACCAAGGGAATAGAATTGAAAGTTCAGAAATAGACCGTATATCTATGGCCAATTGGTTTTTTGACAAGGCTGCCATTGTCAAAAGGGGGAAAAATAGTTTCTTCAACAAATGGTGCTGGGAGCATCCATCCACATGCAAAAGAATCAAAGAGGACCCCTATCTCATACCATATACAAAAATTAACTCAAAATAGATCAAAGAGGGAGTGGAGAGGGCTCAAGTGATTGGGTTTCTCCCTCCCACATGGGAGGTCCCAGGTTTGGTTCCCAGTACCTCCTGAAAAGAAGATGAACAGAGAGCAGACAGTGTATGCAAACAATGGGGGGGGGGATATATAAATAAAATAAATCTTTAAAAAATAAAATAGATTGAAGACCTCAATATAAGAACTAGGACTAAAAAACTCCCAGAAGAAAAGGTAGGGAAGCATTTTCAGGATCTTGCCTTGGGAAATAATTTCTTGGATTTTACACCCAAGCATAAACAGTGAAAGAAAAAATAAATGGGAATTCCTCAAAATTAAAAACTTTTGCACATCAAAAGACTATGTCACAAAAGTGAAAAGACACCTAATCGATGGGAGAACATATTTGAAAACTACATACCCAATAAGGGTTTAATATCTAGATTATATAAAGAAATACTACAACTCAATAATAAAAAAACAAGCAACTCAATTTAAAAATGGGCAAAAGACTTGAATAGACATTTCTCCACGGAGGATATACAAATGGCTAAAAATCACATGAAAAGATGTTCAACATCACTAGCTTTTAGGGAAATTCAAATCAAAACCACAATGAGATATCATTTCACATCCACTAGAATGGCTACTATTTAAAAAAAAAAACAGAAAACAATAAGAGTTGGAGAGGTTGTGGAGAAACAGGAACACTCATTCATTGCTGGTGGGAATATGAAATGGTCCAATCACTGTGGAAGACAGTTTGGCAATTCCTCAGGAAGCTAAGTATAGAATTACCATATGACCCAGCAATCCCGCTACTAGGTTTCTATCCAGAAGCACTGAAAGCAGGGACTCAAACAGATATTTGCACGCTGATGTTCATAGTGGCATCATTCACTACTGCCAAAGGGTGGAAGTAACCCAAGTGTCCATCAATCAATGAATGGATAAAGAAAATATGGTATATACATTCAATGGATTATTATTCAGTCATAAAAAGGAATGAAGTCCTAATGCTTGTGACGTGGATGAAACTTGATGACATTATGCTGAGTGAAATAAGCAGACACAATAGGGCAAATATTGTATGTTCTCACTCATATGAACTAATACTATAAAAATCAAACTCTTAGAATTAAAATCTTGAATATAAGTGACCAGGGGATAGATATATTGGGGTTAGAGAATGGCAAGTCAATGCTTAACTTGCACAGAATTTCTATTTTGGTTGGTTGTAAAGTTTGGAAATGGATGTTGGTGATGGCACATTATTGTGTATGTTATCAACAGCATTGGATTATGAGGGTGAATGTGATTAAAAGGAGAAACTTTAGGTTGTATATGATACTAGAATAAAAATCAAAAGAACTTTATAACCAGTGAATCCTGTTGTAGATGATGGACTATAGTTAATAGTACAACTATAAGAATCTTCTTTCATGAATTAATGCAATGTACACTACAGTACAAGCTGTTAATATTCAGGGGGGTATGGAACAAATAGAGCTAAGGTAAACTATGGATGATAGTTAATAGTCCTATTTTAATAATTTTTCATCAATTGTAACAAAGATAAGTGCTGTTAAAAAAAATAGTATAATTGCAAACAAGTGCTATCATCAAATATAACAAATTTCCACACCAGTGCAAGGAGTTAGTTATAGGTTGATATGTGGGAATCTTGTATTTTATGCATAATTGGTCTGTAAACCCACAAGTTCTCTAATAAAAACAATAAAATATATATTTTGTCCTTCATGGAAAGCTTTTGTGTATTCTGATCCTATTCTCTGAAATATTCTTCCATGCAATCTGCCAAATGGGATCTTTTTTTTTTTATCACTCTGATCTCACAGGGACTTTATTAATTCCTGCTTGAAAACTTGCAGTGGTTTCCCAATGCCCAGAATAAAAGTTCTGATCTTTAAAAAATCACAGACCAGAAGGCTCAGCATGAACCGTAATTCACCCATATTTCCAACTTATTATCATGCCACTACTCCCTTCCCACTCCCCACCCTCACCATGCTCCTGTCACTCTGGTCTTTACTCAGTAATTCATTCAGGCATTCACTCATTCAACAAGTATTCATTCAACAAGGTACAGGGAAGAGAAGTCAAGAATTGGTAAACAAGATACCCATCATTCTGCCTCATACACACCAAATGCTTTCTAGATCTAGGGTCTTGTACATGCTATAAGCTCCACAGGCACAGGATGCATCTCTGTTCACTCACCTTCTGTCAATGTATCTGGCACGTAGTAGGTGCTCAATCAATATTTATAGAATGAATGAATAAACAAATGTGTGAGTAAATGAATAGCCATAGCCATTTCTCATTTATTCATGCTTTAGGTGTTTTATGAATTTGCAGCAAAATTCTGAGCGGTTGGCAGTGGGCTAAACAGGGAGGAGGCGGGGACCAATTTCAGATGATGTGTCTATGTGTATGGGTGTTTGTGTGGGAATCTGAGCATGAAAATGTCTAAATGTGCACCTTCAACCACGCACCAGTACCAGAGGGAAAGACTTTTTGCATCACTTCTTGTTTTCTCTCACCCACCCTTTTGTCCCTTTCTCCTAACACACCATATTGCCACCACTAGGCCTTCCCCACTATTGGTTTCCACCCTCACATCCAGCTCTTTTTCGTGCTGTAATGGAGAGACCGTGGTGTCTCTGGGAAACCCAGCTTAGATAGGAGAATACAGTAGTTACTAGTTTAGAAGAGAGGAAAAGAGAATTATAAAAGGAAGTTCAGGGAAAACCTAGGACATTAACAAAGATGCAACCTGGGGAGCTTTTAAAAGTCTGAATGCCTATGGCATGCCCGGGATCAATCAAATCAGAATCCCTGGCTGTGGACTCAGGCCAACAATATTCGTCAAAGCTCCTTAGGTGGTTCCAATTTACAGCCAAGTTTGAAAACCACTGTACTAAAACAAAAACCAGCAGCAGTAGGCCTCTGGTTGCTATGACAACCCCAGAAATACCTGTGATTTCTTGTTAATTAGTTACAAACTAAGAGGCATATTCTCTGTGTTTAACAGATTTAAGATTAGCCCAATTTACGCATATTTATTGAATGCTTACTATGTGCTTGGCATAATAGCTACAATATAAAACCTCTATTTCAATCATTTTTTCCCTAGGTCTCATTTAGCTGCAGAGATTATGTGAACCTTAGATGTTCCAACAGCGTTTAGGAGACTTTATGGGTGTCCCCCTTATATCCATTACTCCTTCTTGACTTTCATTCCACAATTTTCCTGCTGCACTAACTGCTGGTTCTACTTGTCTTTCCTGTGGCTCAGAATAGCCCTTTTCCCTGGCCATGATCAGAGATGGGTACAAAAGTCAGTTTGGGTCAGTAATACACAGGGACAGCTTTAGACAAATACTTCCTCACTCCTCTAAGATGGCTACTAGAAGTGATTTTCTATTTTCATCCAGATTTGAACAAGGAAGCACATCACTGGGAGTCACTGGCAAGGATTTTGAGATCAGGGAGGGGTGGCAAGGATTTTGAGATCAGGAAGGTGTGGCAAGGATTTTGAGATCAGGAAGGGGTTCCAACCTTAGGGTTGAGCTGATACCATGGAAAGCAGAATGAACAAGTGGGGGAAAGATATCTTCTGCTGAATCAAACTGACCCTAAAATCCACACAACACGAGACTTTTCTAATGTTTAAGTAAGGTTGGGTTTTCTGTTACATGCAACCAGAAGTGTCTTAATTAATAGAGCATTTAGACATGGCTTACAATAATGGAATCATGACTAAAAATATCCCAGAGATTTTTAAAATCTAAACTCTCATTTTAAAAATGAGATGAGTGAGACACAAAACGTCTAAGTGACTTGTATAAGGTAACACCTAGCACTATATTACCTAGAGTTAAGCCTTGAATCTCCCTGGTCTCTTCATTTCCAGACCATTGCTCATTCCACTGAACTCTGAGGACGACTTCTTTGTGAACAGTGGCTTTAATTTTCCAGTGTTGATAAGGCAGCTCTGATGACCCTAATTTTTGAAATGTCATTAAATCTCCTTGGAAGGAACTCTCTCTAGAAATAGATATTCTCAGCCCTCTCTCAAAAGACATACCCAAAGCCTCTTGATACCATTTGATTTTTAAAAGTAAACATCATGAAAGAATATGTAAAACTGTTGAAAATATACATCACATAACCCATCCCCAACCAAAAATATATATATTTAAAAATTCTACACAGCTAGGCTGCTTCAGAAAATGATGTTGCTGAATATATAAATTACTTGAATCTAAATTTAAAAATGCCCCCCTTGATTAACCAGATTGTCCCCTCCCCTATATATAGGAACGCTATGTGCCTGAGCCCACTTGCCATCTGTCACCACATTTTCTAAACTTCTCTTCCACCCCCTCCTCTTACACAATCTTATCACATAAAAATATTAGATTTCAGGGATTTGTATAATTTCATCAAATTTTCTGAGCCAAGTAAAAATAGAGGAAGTACTGATATATCAAACTGACTCAGTTTTTGAGTGCCCAACATTTATCCATGGCAGCCAGTAGTGCCCTTTAGGCAGATTTTATGTGGCCACAAAAAAAAGATTTTTTTCACTTATTATAGTATTTTATATTAGGAATTTGCAGGTGTTCTTCATATTGAGGAACAGAATTTGGATAGGTGCCAGAGAGTCCTGACTCATATACCATCAAATTGCTTTGTTTAATACCTTTCAAAAAGTTTTGTGAATTTTCCCAGATAATTGGAAAAATCCCTGTAAGCCAGTTGGAGATCATCCATGCTGCTGCTTCCTCTCATCAGTTTTGGAAATGAATTTTACCCTCTGAAGTAAATTGTATCTTTAATCACCCAAGTGCTTAAGCCAGAAACCAAAGAGACTTCCTTGGTTGCTCTCTTCCTTCTCCTCATATCCCATCTATCAGAAATTTCAGCCAATGCTTTTGTTTCCAGACCACATAGGAGCTCTTTCAGTAATGCCCAGGGGAGATTGGCTATAAACTATCAAATCTACCACACAGTGAAGATTTGATAGGAACAGACATCTGAACTAGGTTATTTCTTATTTCTCCACATATGGAGGAGAAAGGAGGCTTTTAAACCCTGTTGTTTCTGCCAAGCACCCCTCTTTCCGCTGAAGAACAACTCCTCTCCCCCACCTGGTGGTTCTAAAAGGCTCGTGAATCACAGTGTCCTATCCATTCTCTTGCCACAAGGGTAGACACATGGCCCAGGTCTGAGCAATCAGGGATTCTATCCTGTCTCAGCAGAGATTGGTCCAAATGTGGGCACACTGTCCAAGGAGGAACACTAGGGGGAAAGGAGCTCACTTACTTTATAGCATAGACTTAGAGCTACTGGTGGTCATCTCTACCTGCAGCCACACCTACAAGAGTAGGAGACGACGAAGTAGGACTGAGAGACAGACTGAGGAAGGGGGTGGAGAAGAAAAGAGCCTCTATCAGGGGTTAACAAATTACAGTATACTTTCCATTTTTGTAAATTAAGCTTTATTGGAACACAGTGGTTTTCCTTTGTTTACATGTTGTCTATGGATGCTTTTGGCTACAATGGCAGAGTTGAGTATTTTCAGCACAGACGACTATATTTAGTTGGGAATTCCTGAATGAAGGCACGTGAAATATCCTGACCTCCCCAAAAATCTTAAAATTTAGTGAAGGACCAGAAATGAAAATACATATGTGTAGCTATGTGGTTTGAGACTGTATGCACCCAAGAAAATCATGTTGTTGAAATTAATCCATGCCTGTGGGTGTAAATCTATTGTAAGAATTTGATCAGTTAAGGCATGGCCCAGTGTTGGTCTTAATTCTCGTACTGGAGTCTGAAATGGAAATTCAGAAAGGAAAAAAAGCAAGAAGAAAAAGCTGAAAGCAATGAAACCTGGAAGAGAAGGGAGAGACCAGAGATGCCGCTCTGTGCCTTGTCATGTGACAGAGGAGTCCAGGACCACCAAGAGCCAGCCTTTGGGGAGAAAGGTTTGTCTGATGATGCCTTAATTGGGACATTTTTCCTCAGGCTTAAAACCGTAAGCTTGTCAGCTAATAAATTCCCACTGCTTATTGTAGACAGCCAAGGTCCCAGGATGATGGCAGTTCCTTCACAACACATGCTTCCATATTTGCCTCCCTTGGGCAACGTGATTTGGCAAATCATACACTACCTCTAAAAATTTCTGTCCACAAGTGAAACTCATCACTTCCACTCCCATTTTATTAGCCAAAATAAGTCACATAAATTGAAAAACACTAATACCACCATATGCTCAGGAGGAGGTGAGCTGGAAATATTTGGAGAATACCATGAATATTTACCAAAATAAGGATTACTAATCTTCACTTTTCTAATGAGGAAGCACAGTGAGAGAAGTTACAGAGACTTCCACAGGGTTGTAAGCTAATAAGTAAAAATGTTTGACTTGAGCTCAAATCAGTATGAATCTAAATTCCATGTTCTTTTATGTTGTACCATCTCAATGTCCTTTGTTATCAGCTTTATGTTAGAAAAGAGTAGACTTTATTGTTGAATGAAATAGTAGGTTTACATGATGGAGGATCAAGAGAGAGCTGTAAAATGCTTAGACTTAATGAGCTGGGATATAATAAGCCCTTAACCTTTTTGATAAGGAAATTAAAATTATATAAGCAGTTTTTAAGAATGATAAGGATGGAAGTTTTGATTGAAGAATTGCTCCTGGGTTTGAGGGGGAAGTATAGCAGCTGAAATGATATAGTGCAGTAAAAAGAAAGGGAGAGAAAAAGGGCTTGAGAAAGAAAGAAAAAGATAAGTAGTCGGAAGGGAGGTTTTAGACAGAAACCATTCCTGTTCTTGAGTACCTTCAGTATAATTCTTTCCTAAAAGGTTCAGGTTCAAATATTTATGAGACAGAGTTACTATTCCTTTTAGAGGCTTGTCACGTGTAAAAGTAGAGAAAAAAAATCTGTTTGTGAAGGGAGGTTACAGTATACTTAAAGTTTATTTTAAAAATAAATAGGACTTGATAGATAGGGCAATAAACAACAAGCCCCATCAGTAACCTGCCAGGAGCACTAACAGGAAGCATCTGTAGGCTGCCAAGAGCCAGGAATAAGAATGAACAGTTCTTACTGTCAGAGAGTCACAGGAACATTCACAAACAAGGAGGATATTTGGGGTGCAGCATCTAGAAGCCAACTTAGTCTCTGTCATGAACACACTCACAGTTTATGTGGAATACACCCACACAGGTAAAGTCACATCTGAATCAGATGTTGCTGGTTCCCTTTGCTATGAATTCCAGATTTTGTTTTAGCCTAAAAAAGATGATATGGTATACAAAAATATGAAGGCGCTTTTAGAGAAATTTAATACCAGGGGGATATTAAACTTTGCATGACCTCAAATCATTAGGGAAAATATGTAGCCAACAAAGAGTCTATGTGCTCTCCCAAAATATCTTAATGTTAATATTTATTAAATGTACACAGGCATGAATAATGATTTATGTGAGCATAACTATACTTGGACACCATTACAGTAGCTGGATGTACAGAAATGAGGAAGAGGGACAATCTTTACCTTCATGGAATCTTATATTTTTGTGGATGAGAAAAATGAGTAGCACAAATAAACAGGTAATTAAAATTGGGGGCAAATGCATTAAACTATAAAAATAATGAGAAGAATAAATGATGTACTAGAAATCCTGAGTGACAAGGAATGGGACCGATTTTAGGCAGTGGTGAGCAGGGTCCTTTGGGGTGATGATCTTTGAGCTAGGACCTGAAGGGCAATAAGCCATGCAATAATGAAGTGTGATTATATTTGTTCCCATTTCAATTAATAAAGACTTTGTTTTTGGAGACAAAAATATAACAGAGATGAGCTATAAAGCACATGGATTAGGACTCAAGAAATCAGAGTTTCTGTTCTAGTACTTAATAGCCAGGTACCCTCAAGCTAGCCATGTAAAATTTATGATACTGATTTCTTCATCTGTGAAATGTGTGGATTGGGCCAGAGGATCTCTAAGGCAATTCTGGCACTAAAAGTTTATGCTACTTCCACTCCTGTTCCCAGTGAACATATGTGCACACATATACATACACACAGAGAAGATGTGTTTTACGTCTTCTTCCTTCCAACTGCAGTCTAGAATAAACCCCGGGCAAAACTGGAAACGCTTATCCAGTGTGGTGTGAGTATCGGTGAAAACCACTCTGCCTACCTGTAGACTCTTCTCCAAACTCCACCTTTTCTGTCCCTAAATCAGCTATTCTATAAAGGTCCCTGGGGAGAAATGTGATTACCTAAGTTTTGAAGACACCCCTTTCTCAAACCTATCTCTGCCCATGGCCTCTGCAAGTGTGTATCACGAGTGTGTGATCTGCCTCCTCGCCCTCACATACATGCTTCCTGCCAGCCCCTGCCTCTGACTGGACCGTATGTGAACACCTGACAAAAAAGGAAGCATATCACAGGCTGGCCACTGACCTATGAAATAAAGAGAAAAGCTGAATCAGACCAGCAGATTTTGCTTGCAAGGAATTTAGATCAGGGAGTATGAAAGACTGGATAACTGGATAGGTTGACACATTTAAAAAAAAAAAAGAAGAAGAGCGCCAAAGCATAATGATGTCAAAGCTTCCACTTAGGGGAGGCTGTGGACTTCCCAGAGTGCCCTAAATCCGGACCTACTCTTTAACCCCCAGGAGGCCCTGAAATTATATTTTTTTGGTCCCCGATTTCCATGAAATTTCTGTGTCCTATCAGCAACCTCCATTGCTCCTTGAACTGGCTAACTGGATTTCTTTCAGCCAAAACATATTCACTAAAATCATATTCAGTAATTGAGCTAAATTATGTGGAGCTGTTAATGTTGACCAGATTTAAAAACAGGAGCAATAAATAAAAATGCAGGGAAGATTTGCTTCCAGGAAGTAAAGGTCAGATGGCCATGAGTCGTTGGCAAAGGTGGATGTGAATGACATCTGGAGCAGAAAATGGATTCCTGGAAATATGTGGGCTGGGGGGTAGGGAATGCTCCAAAATTAGTCTAGGAGGACCTAAAAGAGGAGCCTGGGATGGAAAAATTTGACCTCCTATTTTTCTAATGACAAGTGCTCAACACTATAGGAAATAAACAGCCCCTCAAAGCTCGTGGGCATGCTTGTCTTCCCCTCCTTCCATCTTTCTTCTGGTACCATGCCTAGTATCTGGTAAAAATGCTCAAAACTTATCTGTGGAGGTTTGCAATTCTCTTTAAAGTACCAAGTAAAACCCACATAGGAAGATATTTTCTCCTAGTCATTCTTTAAAGAACACTCTTTTCTACTCCCGTGTAACTCTCTTAATCCTATGGCTCAAGCTCTTCAACTTAAAGGTTGTGCATATACAAATCAAGCTTGTCATTTTTCAGAAGAGGGTAATATGGAGTGATAGCCCAATAGCCACTTCCAAAAGCCATCTGTGACAGTCTGTAAAACATTTTATTTACATAACATATGGGAACTTTATTAAAATACAGCACACTGTTACCTGCATGTGGAAATATTCCAAGTCAAATTATGTCTCCTCATAAGACAGTCCCCCAAGTGCTGGCAACAAAGCAGAGTTCTTCCATATTGCTTTAAATAAAAAAAATTCACTGCTCAAGGAATTACCAAAGAGACAGTAAACCTAGATTAATCCAATGCTGTAGACATGTTGTGAAGTTATAACGAGAGCATTCCTGTGAAAAGTCATTTAGCAGAGCTGCCTGTTTGGGTTGAATATTTTCTCTGCTCTAGGGTAAGCAAGGACAGATCAGCAAGCAGTTTATAAAAGCAGACGCCGTGTGCCATCCATAATGCAGACCTATATATCTGACCTAAAAAGGCCATCGCTCATGTTTCCAGAATAGAAAGATGTATCTCAAATTCTTTAACTGTAAGAAAAGATCTTTATGTTTATTCAGAAGTGGGCCAGCAAAACTGATATCTTGACAGCATGCTGGAGAATCTAGCAAAGGAGGATGGAGGGTACCTGGACTTTTCATTCCCTGCCTCAGTCTCTAAAACACAGATGACATCCTTACTCTAAAAGGGGATACTCTGTCTAGTCCCAGGATTTAAAAACATTTTTAATCAACTTTAAAACCTGATTGTGACTATGTATACAGGTTTCCAAAAGCCACCAGGTTAGCAAAGCAGATTATGGTTGTTACTCATTGACCTTTTGCGTAGCCCACTAACACGCTATTCAAATTTTGGTGACACATTGGGAGAAATCCAAAGGAGAAAAAGGGCAAGGAAACTGCAAGGGCATTTCTTACCATCAGTATTGTAATTAATTTTTTTAAATAAAGTAATTTAAGCTGCCACGGACAGGCAAAAGCCGCCACGGGCAGGGCAGGTCGCCTGTGAATCGAGCGCAGCCAGCCACCCGCGAACTGAAAAGCCGGCCGTGATGGAAGCAGAAGCCGCCCACAAGCGGGGAAAGCCGCGCCTGCGCAGTGACCCAGTCTCGGCGCGTCGCCGCAGCAGGGGGGAAGGGGAGATATGTAATAAAAT